>JAKSZP010001503.1:0-151231 GCA_022478985.1 Massospora cicadina | reverse complement strand
CTGTTTTGGGATTGGCATCTGACTTATTCTTCACCCAAATACCCTGAGCTGATTTGGTAAGTTTCTCCATGTTGGAAGAAACCTTTTTATTGCTTGACTCCATTGGTTTGAATTGCCAATTTTTGTCATTTGAATCTGAGTCAGTTTCAGATCCTACCAATACCTCATCCAGGTTTTTTGCTTTATTGGCAAGAATTTTCTCACCCTGCAAGGCCTCAGTCCCCCCTGCTGATTGAGGTTCACTGGGGAATATTCCCAACTCCGCTGTTCTCAGCATTGGGCCTCACTCCCAGAAGGTTGTGCATGTCATCTGGGTGTCAGTGGGTATCAATCCTAGGGAGTCAACCCCGTCATTTGCGCTATTTGTTAGTGCTCCATGACCCATCAATGCGTTTGCTCATTTTGTTGTTGTTTGTGTCACCAGTTCATTACTTGGCATGTACATGGTGGAATGCCCAGCCCCATTTCTAGTCATGTCAGGGCTTGGGCCAGCAGGAAGGTTGGCAGATGGTTTATCCATCTCAGCAACTTTGGTATTATTATTAATAAAACTCACTATTGGTGCAGGCAAGTTGTCCATTTCTATGTGCTGCACACGGATGGGTGGCTAGACTTCCCTATGCTTAGTTGGTTGGCCTGTGTTCACTGCTCTATAAATTGCAGTGCGTTATGGCAGTTGGTTGCTCTCTCAATTCTTGTTCAATTCACTTTTTGCTATAAAAAGTGATATTTGTGAGAGAGAGCCAAGAGCTGATTATGCTAGAGGAGGTATTTTTAAAATCAATTGGACTATAGATTCAAAGTCTTGATTTAAATTAACTTACTAATTAGCCAAATGACCACTAATTACTTAACAAAACCATATAAAATATCAAATCAAACAAATTTAAACTGCTCAGCTGTAACAATATAGCGAATACCATCGAAGTATATATAGGATTTTCACTTGTTACATATAAAAATTTTTATTTTACTATTAAAATAATATTTTTTAAAATTCATAAACCTTCTCAGGCATGCACACAACAACTCACCAAAGTTTCATCACAATTGGATGAATGGTATAGGAATGCATTCGGGACATACATACACACAGACAGACATTCATTTAAAGGATTACCAGGGTGTTTAAAAACCCTCGTCAACCACCAACCCAGAGTTCAGGGAGATTTCAGCCGCCGTGCCA
The DNA here is from genome assembly GCA_022478985.1 of Massospora cicadina. Lineage (NCBI taxonomy): Eukaryota > Fungi > Entomophthoromycota > Entomophthoromycetes > Entomophthorales > Entomophthoraceae > Massospora > Massospora cicadina. The sequence continues at coordinate 150,045 of JAKSZP010001503.1, read as the reverse complement.
TCAACTCAAGAAATATCGGAAAATTCGCCATTTCCGCGGATAAGGGGAAAGGTTTAAATGGGCTCGGCACTTTAAATTAACGGTAATTAACCGTAGAGTCAATGGTTAAGGGTGGTGAAAATTAGCTTTTTGGGATGGCCGAGCAATCTAGACGCCCAAAAGAGTAAAATTTACCCACCAACCCATCCTTCAAAGTGGAACCCTGGAGGTTCGTTAATTTGGCCCAAGTTTCACCCTACCCTTATAGCTCCAATGGTCACGGAATACGGCGTAAAAGGGTATTGGGCCTTAATCCATTTCCGAAGGTACGACCTTTGGAGAAATCCCCTGAGTTGAAGGGCTTTGAGAGGGTTTGTTTAAACTCCCAAATTAAATTTGGATATCGTTTCAATTGTTTCCATACCAAGTTTTATTCACCTTTTTAATATTAGATGACCAAGTTATATTCATCAAGGTTTGAAAGCCATGTTAACTAAAACGTGGGTGGGACATGGATTTAAAAGGGTTAACGCTTGGATTAACTTTAAAGTGGGAGCAGATGAAATTGAATTTCAACGCCAGTACCCCAAATTTAATTAACCTTAAATTGGAGATTAAACCATCAACCTCGTCAGCTGGGACAATCGCTTGTGGCGCAGAGAATATCAACTTAGTCATAAAATAAAGATTGTGGGTTTGCGCAAGCGCTGGTAATTGAAGTGGTAATCCAACCCTTAACCAACCCACCAGCTGAGAAGTGTAGGCTTACAAGAGCCTTAAAGGGGGTCAATTATTAAATTAAATTATTTTAATTATCTAGTACACGGGCTATTTGTAGGCAAAGATAAACCGGTGGCACCTCTCGGTAGCCTTGCGGCAGCGGGTGGACTGCTGGTGGCGGCGGTAGATGTCCTGGCGGGTGAACTCCTTGTTGCACGGTTTGCACTTGAAGGGTTTCACGCCGCTGTGAAGCATCTCGTGGCGGCGGAGGCTGTTGTCCCTCTCGAACGGTTGGTGGCAGATGCTGCACCGTTTGGATTTGGAGGGGTCCTTGGTGAGGAGGGTGGGTTTGGTGCGGGGTACGTGGACCCCAGGTTGGAGGGTGGTGGTTTCTGGGTACCCAAGCCTTTTCCCATCGCCCTTTGAGGATGGGCTAGAGCTGGGTTGGGATATGGGCAATTGAACTTCGGGTTGGTAAACGGGCTGGTTGGAGGGGGTGACTGGGTCGTACGTCACGGGAACCCATTCAGGATACAGCAGCTGATTCAAGTCGTGGTTGAGGCCAATTTGAGTGTAGCATGGGTCAATGGTGTATGGCGTGGGAAGGAACGGGAGGGGGAATAGAGGGCTGAGGTTGGCGAATAGAACATGGGGTGGGTGGAGTCCGACCCAACCCCAGCCGCCAAGTCCTGCCAATGTTCGGTTCCTTGAGTTGACATACTTGACATAATGGATTTTAATCGCTTTATAACCATCCATTACCCTGTTTAACTTACCAATGCATGTTTGCTGAGGGGTCCTGCACCTGCCACCCATTTTTGGACTCATAAACTTAATGTCGACCTTCCCTTGATTTGATTCATCTCTGATTTCGGAAGGAGTTTAATTTACCCCACCTTGGTTTTAAGATCTACTCGCCATCCCATCTACCTTATAATAGATTTTATATCTATAAATTAATTTACTTAGCCTAAATTTAGAATTTGAAATCAACTCTCAACGATGATATAATAAGATTTATAAACTAAAGTCAACCTGTAGGCTCGATGTAAGCTTAAAATATCGATTCCCCCATCCAAGTTTAATTGTTGTTTGGAAAACCAATTCATAGTTGATTTAATTAGAATCCAGTTTAATTACGTCGATTCGGTAAATCAATTTCTCAAATCCAATCAACCGATAGCTTTATCAATACCCCCTCAGATGATGAGGATGGTCAATAAACCCGATCCCAAAACTAATTGGGGAGGCTTTAATTAATCGAACCCCCTATCCAACGATACTGCATAAATGAGTCTAGAACGAACAGTTTCCAAACTTAAGTGCATTGGGTTCGATTTAACATTCAAGGTTAAGTCAAGTGAACGCATGGAGATGTTGGCTGCATCTCGCTCTAAAATAAGTTTTATGAATGCGTGGGCATCGGTTAGAAATTACACCTACAAACTATTTTTACCGAAGGGTAAAATAGTTTCTCCGTCCAACGATCAACTCGCTAAATAAAAGGATACTATTTTATATTTAATCCAACCCCTTTAAAATGGATCAACCTAACATCTAATGATCTCAATGCGCTTATCTGCAGTCTCAACTTTACAGTTCCTGTTCTTTAATGCGTCGAGCTGCTTAACTTAATCCTGTTCTTTATAATTGCAGCTGATTTCATACTTTATCCATGCCTTACATCTAAATTTTAAATCCAGTTTACATTCACCCAGTTTTGATTTTCCCGTTTATCCGATATCAAAATTGTCGAGTTTAAATTTTAGGCCGGTCACCTACTCGTTACTATTCTCGCATCGGGATCCGGGATCCCTTTAATCTAAAAGATTTGTGGCTCGATATGATAGGTTGGTTAAATTTCGTCGTATGGTCAACTATGGGTATCTAAATCTTTATCCGACCAGCCATTATACCTCGATATCCCAAGCATCGAACCCCAACCGGTTAATTATCTCAACTTCGACCTTATCAATGAAGCCAAATCGAGCTTATAATAGTCGATTCGAACCGGGCCAATTTAAAAATGAACCTGGCTTCGCCAGCTCGAATGAATCAACCACGATTTATCAAATTATCCTATATCGAACTAATCGAAATCGACCAGCCCTCAATTCCGAACGTGTTCGTACCCGGGTGTTACGAATCGAACGATTCGCCTTAAAAACTAGCCTTAAGCCATTTTACTCAGTTGCGTTACAGCATGCCAGAGATGCCAATGACAATTTTCACCTCGATAAGAGAAAAGTTGGATTATTTTTTAGTTATCCCCAAAACCAATTTTAGCATTTTTCCAAAATTCCAAATAATCATCTATAGAATATCTCAGTAGTATCCACATAACCAGCGATACAGATCATCTTTAAATAGCCTCCCCAACCCAATTTTGAACTTGAGCTACGCTATATCTCTTAGCCAAGTAAAAAACCCAAAGATTTATTATCTAGTCGACCAGCTCGGAAAAAGTTATGCCCTCATCCTTACCAATTATAGTTGGCCACCAGTTATATTGATATTGTTTTTTAACCATTAAAGATATATTGTGGTTTGGCTCTTTAAGTTAAAAACTCCAGCATTTATATTACCATACCTTAAGCCTACAAACTATAAAAGTTGAATTATTCATAAAGAGCAAAGTGGTACATGGTACCATCATATTGATATTGATATCTCATTGAGTTACTGGTAGCAGGAAGCCTTAAAGGTGAGGAGAGTATATATAACTCTCCAGTTTCCAAGGCTGGATGTAAAATCCAAAACCAGTTAACTGGAACCTAATAATAGAATTAATTCAAGCAAGGCACCACAAACAGTGATAATTGGGTGACCCAGAAGAGCATAGGATTAATAGTAAAAAATGCCAGTAAAATAACAATTAAATGATACAGTTTAACTTTCAGGATGAGCTTGTGACCAACTTCAACTTGGAGTCTAGACCTTTTGGTGATTTAATGTTAAGTGTTATAGACTATACCAATGGCAGAACAATTTGGGTTATACATTTAAAATTATATAAAGGCCTAAGTGATGGGATACCTTTTTAAGAATGCAACAGTTCTGGCGCAGCCTGGTCCATACATTGGCCTAATTAACAAAGTCTCAGTTCCTACTGCAAAATCAAATTTAATTTACCTGATGTGAGTTTGATGTAAAATCAGATTATAAAATGAAGTATTAAGGGTAAGTAACCTGAGATTCAGGAGTGGAGAATGATCCAGCAAACTATCACACCCACTTTTGAATGCTCCAAATAATGATAGAATGGTATATCACATCTTTGAAGGTGATGATCTGGTCATCTCTTGAGAGCTTAGGGTAGTAGAAAAGCTTAAATAGGGGTTTTGCAACTGATATATTAATAAGGGGGTGGGATCTAAAAGGTTAATCTCATCTTCTAAGGTGCTTGATTATACAAAAAAAGCATCGCAGACATATTTGAAAGATCTTTTAAAATTCTTTGATTTATATTTATAAACCTAATCTGGGGTATGATCTCAGATAGTGAGCTGAGCCAAGCATAAGCCACATTCATGGCGTTGCTCTGAGGCAAACCTATGCTGTTGACATGCAGTGGTTCTAGAACTGTCATTTGAGAGTATGCCATGACATCCATACATGGTGCACATGTTCATGGATTGATCTCAGCAGGCCTATCCATCATGTGGTTGCTTACCTGGCTGGTGCTGACCAACTCATTTGTGGCATACTGGCTTGACCCCACTCTCTACAAAGAGGTCCGCAGACAGCCAAGGCCAAAGGGTCCTTAAGGATAGAAATCTAATAGATTTATTAAAAGAGATGACCAACAAGTAATTTGGTCTGATGAAACTGGCTGTATGGGAGAATGGGGAGATGAGTTATGATTATTTTGGCATGAGCTTTAGACCAATATGCCCAATAAGATCAGACTACCATTGACAGTAGTAGCCTAGCTTAAGAATTCCTAGACTTGAGTTTTGGCTAGGATGTAAATCTAAACACCTTTGATAATATTGTAATCAATATGGGATTCAAATCCCTGATTAGCAACCAACTTAAAAATTCCATTTTCATTGCCATGATAATTAATGAATTTATAGACATTGATGTAATGCTGACAATCCCATCACGTGACCCCTTGGTAACAACCTGGGCATACTTGGCCCCTACCCAGTGTTGGTCCAATGTGTTTTTGAGGTCTGGTAGGGCCACCAACTTGATACTTTTGGCCACTATCACTTCCCTATCATTAAGGTTGAAACCTACAATTATGTCATGATACATGTCATTACCCTCCAGCTTTTAAGTACCACCCCTACTCCAGGGGCATCAGCAAGATTAAAAGTTTTGTGGGCATGAGGTAATTTCATGGTAGCAACTGTGAGGTTGCCTTATGATTAGCAGCATTGGGGAAGAACTTTTGAAAAGTGTCAATTAAGTTATGAGAAGAAAAAAAATCATGGGCTGAAACATAACTTTTCTCCACTGCATTAAACTTTTTCCAGGATATTGAGTTCTCCAGATGTCGCTTCACTCTACAGGTGGCAACAATATCCTTCACTTCCCATTCAGATGCCCCTTCAGCAAGTTAAGGTTCTAGATCTCTTGAGGGGGGCCCTCAAATAAGGCAACTTACTTTCATGGAACATGAAAAAGATTTAAAACTTGGGTGGGAGATCTAATTAGTAGGAGGCATAGTCCACCTTTCTAAATGCGGTAGGGTCCTTCCTCTTGGGTCCCAGTTTCTTGCTTTATTGCTATATAAGATATTCTTGGCATCAAGCATCATGATATCTCCATCTTTATACACATGTCTTACCCTTCTCTTATCATCAGCTTTCTCCTGTAAGTCTTCATGGCTGCATCCAAATTGGTTTTTATATCCTGGTGTACTTTCCTGATAAACTTTGTAAAGTCCACCACAGCTTCCACCTTGGACCCACAAGTTTCCTTACTAAAGGAGGGGCTTGAACTCTTAGTTGGAAAAGAAGGGAGAGCAGCTGATAGAGGAATTCTGGGCATTTTTAGACCTGAACTGTGCCACGGAATGCAAGGTTCTTGACTTCAGCTATCAGGCTGGATAGGGGTGTGCAACCTTTTAAAACCAAAAAGGTTCAAACCTAAAGGCCTTGCCCCTCACCTAAATCTCAGACCTTGGGCACACCCTTGATGAGATATGGGTGGCTGCCGCCCCTCCCTGTATGCCCAATACCTTTTCCTCATCCACCCTGTCAGTGCTACAGTTCTTTAGACTGTTGCTGAGGTTTGAAGGTGGCTCAAAGCTGGATATTTGGAAAAGGCGCCGAGAAGGAAACAGAAAATTGGATTAGAATACTGAGTGTTTTATTAAATCAAAAGGTGTCAATATTTATAGGGTGAGTGGGGGTTCAGTGCCTCAGGGATTGTTGGGGCCCATCCATTCAGGATCTTTTCTGATCTTCCAGATTGGCCGCCTTGTGGGCATCCTCAAAGGAATTTGCCGCCCACCTGACAGAATTGGTGGAAACGCCGCCCCACGTGACTCAGGAATAGGGAGGAGGATCCTGAAATCAATTTCACTTGGTTAGGTTCAGGAACTGTTTCAATATAGCCCAATCCAGGAGTGGGGAATTTTATTCAGTTTGTTATCTCAAATTCCAACAACGCCCCTCTCAAGAACCTGTTGGAGGGGAGAATACAGCTAAAGGAACTGACCATGCACCCAATTGACTATGGTCCCTTGGTTGACGTCAGCAATGGAGTACTTGGACTTCACCCTATGAATGACCTTATAGGGGCCAGACCAAAGAACATCTAGCTTATTTTGTTAGCCTCCAGGTCAATGGTGATAAAAGAGAACAAGGTCACCTAATTGGAAAGTTGGTAAGGAGGGTCATCCAAGATTAAATTAGGATGTCTCTCTTCCAGTAATGGTGATAATGCCTTGAGTGGCTAGGTCTTGAAGCTGGACATTAGTATCATCTAAGGCCCTCATAGTTAATTTGGAGTTCTCATGTGGGGAGGCTTTGAGCAATGGCTGGACGCTACTTGGTAGCCAAGGTGCACGCCCATATAGGACTTCAAATGGGGACATCTTGATGACTCGGTGGTAGCTCACCATGTAGGCAAGCAAGGCGTTGGGTAGTGGTTCCAATGAGCAGAATCCAAGGCGGCCAACTTCTGTAGGATGAAAATAAGAATTATATTAGCGCATTCTACCACCCCATTAGTTATAGGTGGTAAGGGGTGGCGAAACTCTGGGTAGTGCCAAATAGCAAAGTTAGTTCTTGTACTACCTGTGAAGTGAAATTAAATCCATTGTCCAAAAGTAAGGTCTGGGGGCACCCATGCTGGGTGAATATGGATCAAACAAGGAAAAGAGCTGTGGACTTGGCGGTGGCATTGGGAACCAAAATTGCTTCGACCTACTTGGTTAAGTGGTCTACAGCCAGGATAATATACTTATGGCCATGCAGTCCGGTGAGAAGGGGACCCACCACATCGATGTCAATGAAATTGAAGGGCCCGGTTAGGACAATGACTGAGTGTTGAAATTGAGGGCTGGCTCAGTCATGGGATTGGCAAGTCATATATGCCTTCAAGACCTCTTGGATGGTTTCTACCATTCAGTCCCAGTAACATTGTGATTTCAGCTATTTGTGAGTCTTCTTAACTGCCCAGTGTCCCACAGTGGAATGGCCCTCTAGAATGACATTGATTTGAGAAGAGGGGTGGACATAGGGGAGCCACTTCTTGTTGACCTTCTTGTAGAGCAGTCCATCCTTGATTTGAGTGTCTCAAGTCATTCTACGGAGAACAGCCTGGACTTTGGGAGTTTCCAACTTCCATTGCTCAGGTTGACCTATCATATCATATAGCTGATCCTCCTCAGGGGTCAAGACTGCTAGCACCAGCATCTAAGAGACCGTTGGCATTCTGGTGATTATGCCTGCACGATGGATGATGGTGAAATCATAGCTTTGTAGTCATGAATCCCAATTGGTTAGCTGACCATTGGGGTCTTTCATTTTTTGGAGCCACTGGAGCTTTGAATGGTCTGCAATAATAGTAAAGTGGGTACTATAGAGATATAAGGCCAAAAATGTTTGATGGCTAGCAAGACAGCTAGACATTCCCTCTCAGTAACACTGTAGTTCCGCTCAGCTTTACTTAGCGTCTTACTAAAGTAGGTCATGGGATGGTCGACCTGGTTTTCATCATGTTGGGCTAGGATAGCCCCAACGGCGACGTAACTTGCATCTGTGAACAACAAAAAGGGTTGGTCAAAATTGCAGGTGGACTAGAATGGGTTTAATACATTGAGCTGTACGCAAGGCACTAAAAACCGTTCCTGTTCAGGCCGCCACTCAAACGGCACATTCTTCTGCAGGAGGTAGAACAGTGGCTTGGCTAGGTCAGCAAACTGGGTGATAAACTGATGATAATAGCCCACCATGCCAAGAAAGACCCGGATATCTCTTAAGCATTGGGGGCGTGACATCTTCTCTATGGCATCAACTTTGTTCGCTATAGGCTGGATGCCATGCTTGTAGACTTTGTGTCCTAGAAACTCTAGCTCAGATTATAAAAAGGAGCACTTCGAAGGTTTAAGCTTGATAGAGGCCTTCCAAAGTTGTTCAAAGACTTCCCTGAGATGCTCAACATGTCCATTAAAGGTTTGTGAGAAAACAGTAATGTCATCCAGGTAGATGAGGACGCATGAGAGCTTCAAGTCCCCAAGGGTCCCATCCATGGCATGTTGGAAAGTGGCCGGGGCGTTACAGAGGCCTTGGGGAATCCTGGTGGGCTCAAATAGCCCCTCGTTGGCAATGAGAGCACACTTGGCTTGGTCTTTGGGGGCGAGCTCAACCTGCCAATATCTGCTGGCAAGGTCCATGGCCGAAAATTACTGAGAACTGGCAAGCAGACAGAGGGAATTGTCAATTTGAGCAGAGGATAACTATCCTTCTTGGTGATGTAGTTGAGTCATTGATAATCCATTGCCACCCAATGGCTGCCATCCTTCTTCTGAACCAGCAGAAGAGGGGAGGCCCAAAAGCTGCATGATGGCACCAGGAGTCCGGCGTCAAGTAGCTGTCTGAGTTTCACCATTACCTGGGCCTCTTTGACCTTGCTCTTTTGGTAAGGCCAGGAGTGGAAAGGGGAAGTGTCCCCAGTTTCCACATGGTGTAGGACTCCGTTCATTCTTCTGAAGTCATAGGTCAAGGTTGAGAATAGGTCCAAATACTCCTCCAACAACACTTGGACCTTATGTTGCTGCTCGTCTGAGAGATCATTCCTAATATTGGTGTCAACCAGGCTAACTGAGGGTGGCAACTCCAAGCCAAAATCCCTCAAGTCCCCAAAGCTTCAAAAATCAGCAACAGCCTCTACCAGTGAAAGGCGGACATAGGCTGTGGGACTGCTTGGACCTATGACTTTGGGTTTGTCAGTGAGGTTGGCCAGCAACATGGATATAGATTCGGCATATGCTGGATCAAGGATCCCTGGGCAGGTCAGCACCTCCTTTGTGGATGGGTTGTCTAGGCCTCGGATTTCCAACAGGTATCCCATGGGAATGTTGACATGGATCTGGGTGTCAGCAATGACATGGGACTTCGGAGGTATTGTAGTCGCCTTAGGCAAGTAGATTGGCATGTCTTCCTGTCCATCAACAACAGGAGGGGACAGTCGGACTCAAGAGCCCCTGATATGATACTCGAGCTGATCAATTCAGCCCTCATTCTCCAGTAGACAGGCCCAGGCTTTGACCTCCATCTTAGAGTCACAAGAAGTTTCAAAGATCAGAGGGACCTGATGCCCTAGTAGGGATAGAAAGCCACCATTGTAATGAAGCACTGCTGAATAATCTCAAAGGAACTGAGTCCCAAGGAGCAGGTCATAACTTGGGTTATCTAGAGTGACCGCGGAGGTGTTCACACCAAGATTCTCAAACCGTAATGGCAGAGAGGAATAAGCTCCTATAGATTGGGTACACTGTGGGCTGGCTGTGCTATATTCCATATAGTGTGGCAAGTCTGGAGTGATCTTGATGCGCTTCATTAACTTGGAAGATATGACGTTTATGGGGGAGCCACTGTCAACTATGGCAAGGACTGGAATCTTGTGAACCTGGACTGTGACTCGGGTAACCAGACTTTTAAACTGGTGCAGTAACATAAGGAACATGGGAGAGTTATTAGAGGAAAAGTAAGCAGTATCAACTTCTTTATTTTCATTAGATACCAAAACTTTCTCTTCAGGTATGACAGTTTAAGGTTCATTCAAGGAGGATATTTGAGGCTGGGTAGGAATGTCAGCATGGAGCGCCTCGTCCTTCATGCTGACTGCCCTTTTACTGCCTCTCGGCAAGTCATTTCTAGCAGGTGTTGTCACTATGTCTGAAACTGTTACAGCAGGTACATTGAGGTCATGGGTTCTTCTGGTTTTCAACCACATGGACCCTAGGGCGGTTAGAGGGGCCTGTAGATGTAGCCTTATAGTGTAGAGCCAAGGCAGGGATCTTGTTAAGTGCTTCCTTGATCTCACGAATACAGGTAAACCCATTCTTCTGCCCAATCATATGCATTTGAACCTCAGGGTAGGATCCCAAAGCAGAAATGACAGCAGTAATAGCATCATCTAGGGTGATATGATTTGTAGTGACCAAGGGTTGCGCTTGGGCATAAAAGTTGTTGGAAAACACCATGTGGTTTTCTCCTTTATTCAGTCAGATGTCCATAAACTTGCTTTTGGTTGGCCAGGGTTTGATTGCTGTCAAAATCTTGGATCAAGGCTGTATGGACCTGTTCCCAGGTGGTGCACTCCTTCAAATGGGGGTTCATGATCTCCCAGGCGGTGCTGTCTAGGCAGGACTGGATATGCTTCACCTTCTTCCGATTGGTGGCCTCTTCCATGGAACTCTCATAGGCATACAGGAAGGAGGCAATGCTTTCCCATCCGGGGGTGAACCTTTCCTTAAAACTAGGTTTAAATTTAGCTACAATAGGAGTGGAAAGGGTGTTAACGCCAGGGATGGGCACCAGCTCTGAAATCTCAGTCTCCGCATAGTCACAGGGAGCCTGCTGATCTAGCCGTCGCCGTAGGCCTTCAAGGTCTTCTTAGATGTAGTCCCAATTTTGGTTGAGGGAAGAAACAGAAGCCTTAGTAGCCAACTGCTCCTTTAGGGATTGGATTTCGGTGCCCTGAAGGTGAAGCTGGCTCTTGAAGGTGGTCAAACGGGTTTTGAACCTTGACAAGTTTGTTCAAGCTGGGATATGCGGGCGTCCATAAGCTTGGTAAAGGCACTGAAGTTGTCCATTTCATCTGACAATGCCTTGATGGAGACCCTAGGGTTGAGGGGGACTCCATATGATTGGAGTCTGCATCCCAGTGATACATTTTGGATTTAATCACGTAGGGCATCCAGGGCTGTTATCACATCTCTCTACCATGGGTCTTCAGGGCTACCAGGTGCTGAGGGGCCTGGGGGCCCTTGAGGCCCGTGGGGTCCCTCTGGTCCCCTGGGTCCTTGACACTCTTCGTGGCCTTTGGGCCCCCTAGGCCCTTCAGGTCCTGTACTCATGGAGGGGTAGTCACAAGAGGCTAGCTCCCAATAGTGCTGTTATAGGGATTTTACCAGTTCTTTGACTTGGAGGAGATGCTGATTCCAAGTTGCCTCAAGATGAACGTTTTGATGCAGCTGATCCTCGAGGTATCCAAAATTCCACTGTCTAATATTACAATTTGATCATAGACCTCATTGATCAATCGTCATTTATCAATAATGGCTTTGCATTGTCATGCAAAAAGGAGGAGGCAGCATCGTAGAACTCCATGATGTATGAGTGTAAGCTTTGGGTGAGCCTCAGTTTCTGGGAGACTTCTTGATGGTGTAACCCAACCAGTTGGAGTAGGTGATGGATAACTGGGTGGACAAATTTGTGAAGGTAGGGTTCAGGTCCCAGGGAAAGTTCTCCTGCAAGCAGCAGGGCCAAGTCATAGAGTTCCCACATGGTGGAAGGTATGGAAGAGGCACGTGAGCAGCTGGAGCAGGCGCTCACGGAGTAGATGCCATTTATTAATTGTTGGATGACATTGTTAAGGTTTTTGTACAGAAGTTGGTATTGGCTCCCATCAAGAGAGGGCAGAGAGAGTTGGAATGTGGCCCAGAATTCTAACCTCTCAGGCTGCAAGGGTGGTGTTGCATATTTTAAGGTACTAACCCATCGAGCAACACTTCTCAACTGACTAGCTAATTGGTCTTCAGGGCTGCTTGTATTTTCTATTGTTTGTGATAGACGTTTTCACTTAGGACAGCTCAGAGCTCATTGTAGTGAGCACCACATTTTTCAGCGCTACAGTTCTTTAGACTGTCACTGAGGTTCAAAGGTGGCTCAAAGCTGGATAATTTGAAAAGGCGCCAATAAGGAAATGGATAATTGAATTAGAATACCAAGTTTTTTATTAAATCAAAAGGTGTCAATATTTATAGGGTGAGTGGGGATTTAGTGCCTCAGGAATTGTTGGGGACCCATCCATTCAGGATCTTTCCTGATCTTCCATATTGGCCGCCTCACGGGCATCCTCAAAGGAATTTGCCGCCCACCTGACAGAATTGGTGGAAACGCCGCCCCATGTGACTCAGGAATAGGGGAGGAGGATCCTGAAATCAATTTCGCTTGGTTAGGTTCAGGAACTGTTTCAGTATAGCTCAATCCAGAAGTGGGGAATTTTATTCAGTTTGTTATCTCAAATTCCGACACACCCCTCAGCCCAAACCCATTCAAGAGTCTAAATCTGAAGCTTTTTATATAGAAAATCAAACAACTGTGTATAGATTTTATAAATCACAAGAAGCTTGCCACCATGGTTCCCATTGCTGGTCCCCAACAGGAGACTCAACCAGAAGTCAACCTGATTGGTTAAAGCTTACCTAATAAACTAAAAGCAAGCAAAGAGTCAAAATGTTAAGCTGAAAATGAAGATCAAACCCAAAACTCCATTCTATACTTGAGAAGGCGAATTCAGGAATCTAGAATTCGAGAAATGTCCCAAGAGTAACTTGAACCCATCCGCTGATACTGCAGAGGCGAAATTGGAGATCAAAATCATTAAAATAATGAATTCAAAATTGGAATTCATTCCTCACCATTGCAATTCAGCTTAGTAGCTTTCCTTACCCCATACAAGTTTAAAACCAAGTATTCTACCTTAGGAAGGTTGTTAGGTTATTGTTTCAAATTTTTTAAGTAAAAACTATATCCCTAAAGGTTCTGATTTTGCTACTTATTTTGTCAAAACTTATATTAAAATCCACAAGGTTAGTGTTTCCAAAGTGGAAAAAACCCAAGGTTCACAATTAATGGCCTCATCAAAGAGAGGAGCCCTTAGGTGATAAAACAGGCTTAACTGTTGGAAGCTATAATACCCCAATGACAAGAACTCCTCCCAATCCCCCTCGCCTAATACTGATGTCGCGAAGCTGACTAATCTGTGTCTATTATTGTGGCTGCTAAAGCAGCAGCATTCAGAGGCCAGTTTCTCTTGACACGTTGCCACCCTAACAAAATAACTCAAATTCACAACTTAATGGTTACGTTGTATTTAAAAGACTTAATGGTTTGGGGACAGAAGGTTGACCATTTAGAGATAGTTAGCTCAAATCTAACTTCCCTGTCAAGTGGGACATGGGAAACCATGATAAAAGCTGCATACCAACTTCTCTTTCCTCAGGTTACACCAATTATAATGCTCACTGAAAAGTGCCCACTCATGGTGCACCACTCACAAGGGCTTCTTTCGCTTTTCTCTTAATTTGGAGGCATAAACCTGTTGAAACTCCTAAGTGTAATCCAAGTGTATTTCCTTCCTCTTTAATGCTTAATTCCTACAACGTATATACCAACTAGAAAGGGATATGGAGGAGGCAGAAGCGAGAGTACATGATGCAAAAGAGGAGCAGGATGAATATGAAGATGAGCCATGTGAGAAAAATGATATCACCGAAATATCAATGGATGAGGCGGTGATTAAGATAGATACTAACGCACCAGCTATATCTCCCTATCATAGCTCCCTGGTTAAACAGATTGAAACGGAGCTCCAGAAGAATCCAGTTTATGAGGACTGTCGGAGGTGCATTTTCTGATGATCCCTCCAGTACTGAAGCGGATTCTTTATCATATGCATGGACAGCAGCTATGCCCACTCATTTCTGGCCTCAATTTGAGCAAAACCAACCACTCCTGCTGTTGAACAACTAGATACTCATTTATTTTACCTCAATATATTAAATAATACTGATTGTGTTTACTTCATGTTCCTTATGCAGATTACTGTGGAGTAGCGGAAAATCACATTAAATGCCTTGCTGGACACCAGTGCAAATGTATCTTTTATTAGACTGAAGTTAGTGCAGACTTTGAATCTACCAGTTACTAGTGGGGCCTGTCGTGGGTGCTTCATGCATCCCTATGGTACACTGCCGCTCTTTAAGCTTCTCTTAAGTTAAGAGAACATGATCACGAGTTTGTAACTAACTTCTCAGCTAGGCCAGATTTTCTGTGTTCAGTGATCCTGGGGGTTAGTTGGTGGTGCCGCCTATCTGTGAGAAATAACTTAGAACGGAACATGATGGCATTCACCACACATACCTACTCAGGGGAAATTCCTTTGTACCCACTTTTGTCACAGGAATGCAGTGGCAGCAGTAAAGTACTCTGACTCAGATGTAGTACCTGACCTTCCCAGTATGCCAAAAAGTATTGAACCTTATAAGTCTGTATATAAATTTGAACATGCCAATCGCCTTCCTGAACATTCAAAGTTAATTGATCTTACAGTTGACAGTAGATCTCATTAAAATCAACTGCCCATCGTACCCATACATGGTACAGGAGATCAATCTCTCAAATTTTGGGTTGACGACATGGTGCTTAAAGGTTGAATGATTAAGAAAACCTCCCCATATCCTCAACAGTATTTTTGCACTGAAACCTGATGGCACTCTAAGACCCTATGTGAATTATGGCCACATGAATAACGTCACAGTTCCTTATTAATATCCCCTTCCTTCTAAGCTGCCATTTCCTAAGCCGTTTACATATCTAAAGTCTACACCAAACTTGACCTGGATAATTTATTCCATCAAGTGCGGGTAAAGTCTGGCCAGTAATGGTTGGCCGCTATCTGGACATGGTATGAATTTATCAATTTAAGGTTATGCCCTTTAGACTAAAAAATGCTCTAGCAGTATTCCAGCGCGGAATTGATGTTTTAAGGGATCTCAGGTTCTCCTGCGCAATACCATACTTTAATGATATTTTGGACCACTCTCCTAACACTGAACAGCATGTTAAAGATTTGGTGGCCGTGATGGCAGCCCAACATAAGGCTAGATTAGTGGCAAAGGTATCCAAATGTGAATTTATCAAGGAAGAAGTGCAGTTCCTGAGGAGTCCAGTTTTGAAGGATGGTCACGCTATTGCACCTTCAAAGCTAGATGCTATTTGCTCTTGGCCTACTCATGCGACACAAAAGCAGCTCCATAAACTTTTGGGGTCTGTTACCTCTTTGAAGAAGTTTTCAAAAGCCATCTCTGATCTTGTGTCCCCTTTACACCCCCTCACTGGTTAGAATAAACCTTTTGTATGAACCCTTGAGTGTCAAAAGGCTTTTGCTGCAATATAAGACATCTTCACCTCTACTCCCATTTTGTGTCATAATGATGAGGACAAGACTTTTATTGAGGCATGCGACGCCTCAGGTACTGCAGTGGGTGCTGTCTTGTTGCAAAAACATAGGGGTAAGAGCACCCTGTGGTTTAAATTCAAGAAGTTTAATGTGACTGAGCGTGCTTGAGCCATATATGATAAAGAGTTGGCTGGCGTTGCTTGGTCCCTGAAGTATTGGTAGTATCTCTTACATGGGCCAAGCATACAGTAGTGGTGCACACTGACCACAAATCACCTATCTACTATTGAAAGCCACAGAAGCTGGCCCACAGACAAACTAGAACCCATTGGGACTTCTTGAGTTTTATTCAAGTAGAGTTTGCAAAGATTCCATACATATTTTCCCAGACATCCTTAGTCTCAACCTTCAAGGGGACGTGTTTCCATTGGCAAATCAGAGTAGTTATAGTAATCCCACCTGAGCAAATCATGACACCTTCTCTCCCAGCCATTGCCATGGTAACTCCCTCCACTCCACTTAACAAACCTAAACCCAATTACAAACCCAAACTCCAAGTTGCCAAAAATCAAAAGTACCGCTCCCACACTGATCCTGTAACTGAAATAGAACCAGTCACTCTCGCCCAAAATCCTTCCACAGAAGAGGGTTCTCTCTTTGATGTTGTGTTGCTTTGCAGGTGGGATGGATTGGGGCCATCCTGATCCACACATTGACCTTGATAATATAGTTTCAGATTCACCTGCAAATTTGGAGGTTGAGTTTGAAGGGTTGGGGCAGTCAAGAGAATAATTTGAGATGAAGAATTGTAGGTAAGGATTCAGGGATTTAAGAATGAGGGCTGATCCAGCATATCGAATGACTGGTATCTTGAATCCTCTAAAGTTCCATAATTTGGGATGTGAGGCTTTCCATGAGCAATGATTTGGATGTCACTCAAAAGCCCAATTTAGAATTTAAATCCTTTAAACTATTGTAAACGCTTTAAAATGAGGAAATAGTAACTGAAGATACAATTTTTTTTCTCACAAAATCATTATAAAGTTCCCAGTATATTGCTTGAATAAGATCAATTTTAAGCCGAGATAGCAAATAGAAAAGTCGGTCCATGGAGTTCCTGGACTATTATACACCGTGCATGGAGGTTTACAAGGATTTTATCCTCCTTTTCTATTCATTTGATTTTCCCCTTAATTGGTGCGGTATCATCCCCAGGTCAGCCCACCTCAAATAAAATTTAAAAATCTGAAACCAATTTTAAAAAGTTTATAATAAAGATAATATTACTTAAATAAAACAGAATGATGAGCTTGACCAGCAAGCTAGGCCAAGCGTTGCTTCATTTGCAGTTTTGTCATGGAGCCAGATTCTGCTCCTTGCATGCAGCATTGCTGGAACCTTCGTCTGCAATTACATCACAAACTCTAGTAATGGCGTGCAAATTTGGGGGTGGTTCTCTGCTGGATTGTTAGTCATGTGGTCAATGACATGGCTTATACTACTCAACTCCTTCGTCGCCTATTGGCGCAAACCCACATGTTACATAAAAAGAAACTCAATTACCTTTCTCTCCATCTGTGGGGCCCCAGGATGAAGCGGTGGTCACCAAAAGAGAGGAATAGAACTGACATCTCTTGATCGTGGTTATGGTAGGGTTCTCATTGCCATTTTTTCTAGGCAAGGTGGGACGAGTATGGGGGGTGGCAACTCCACAATCCATAAAAGTCCAGGCAAAACCCAAATGACCTGATGGTTGAGTGGCGTTGTCCATGGAGGCGCTGGACAAACTTCATTAAGTCATTGCGCATATCCACTTCCAGGCACGGTTGGCACAGGCAACAGGCGGTAATCCCCTCTCACGCTCCAACTAGCCCAGATGGTGGATGCATTACCTTAGAATTGGTAGGTTGATTGTAGGAATTTATTGAGGAACAAAGATAATGCAAAATTTAATAGAGGAGTGTGTGGAGTTAATTGACCGGGTGGCATGTCTGGATGAGGCAAAATATGAGACATGGTCGGCACTCCTAACAGTTAGCCAAGGCCATAGCTCAGTAGAAGAATATGAACGGGTTTTCTGTCCTCTGGAAAAGGCAGCTCAGGTCTCAGATTCCCAAGCTTTGCGTATGATCTTCCAGGGGTTGCAAGCAGATTTGCTAGCAGCTTTGGCAGCAGCAAAGGTCCAGGTCACACTAGGGGAGGAAGTGGCCTTAGCGGTACAAAAAGAAAAGCAATTGGCGCTGGCACAGGACCAGCATGAGGTATCAATGTCACCAAGTAAGGGATAGTCCCCGATGAGTGGCTGTTCTAGTCAGGGGGGCTGGCATCCAGCCTCAATAAACTTTGGAAACGTAAAAGGGAGAGGGCATTAAGGAAAAAGAGATGAATCACGTAGAGCAGTGAGCCATGATCAGGTGAAGGGAAATATGCCTAAATTTTCATCATTAGCCAATTCTCAATTGAAAGATTCATTCAGAAATAAATCGCCTTATTTGCTTTATCATTATATCTGTTTATTTCTATAGCGTTGCACACAGATGGCGGAACGTAAGGAGCAGTGGCCTTGGTAGATTTTGGGGCAGAAGAGAACTACATTGAGCTTGCGTTGGCGGAGCGCCTAAAGTTGCAGGTGGGGAGGGGACCAGAGGTGGTATTTACCAATGCATTGGAGGGCGCCATCATAGCGAGTGAGCCCTTCAGTGAAAATACAGCAGGACCCATTTGGATTCTGGGAGCAGTTCTATGCAATAGAAAATCTGGCCCACCAAGTAGTCTAGGGATGCGGTGGTGGCATCAGTTCAGACCTCAGATTGATGTGCCTTCCAGTACTGTAACCTTGAACCCAAGGATGGTTCCCCTGATGAAATGGAGGCTGTTGGTAGGAAACTACGAGTTGGATGAGCATAGAACCCTGGGGGCCATGCAGGAAGAGGATTTACAAGCAGAATACCAATATTTTGTGGGGGTGTTTGGACCAAAAAAGGATTCGCCATTCTCTCCCATGGGGCCATTTGAATTCTCATTTCAGTTTAAAGAAGGGTGAAACTACCCCGTGGATGCCTGATATATCCACTGAACAAATAAGTAAAGGCCGCGTTGGAGGATCATGTGAATTTGATGTTGAACAGAGGATTGATCGAGCTATTAAAGTCAGCTGTGGTGTCCCCAGTGTTGCTGGTGCCCAAGGCAAGAGGAAACTTATGGACATGCATGGACTACCAGAGATTAAATGCGGTCATGGAGCTGGACCCTTACACAATGCCATTAATGGAAGATATCCTGCCAATGGTCACAGTATGCAACATCTTCACCAAGCTTGATCTGGCGGATGCGTTCAAACAGGTACCTGTGAGGCCAGAGAAACAGAAGTACATGGTATTTAAATACCACCTTGGAATGTTCCAATACTGAGTTATGCCATTTGGACTGCGCAATGCCCCAGCGGTGTTCCAACGCATGATCAACCAGGTACTCAGTTAGATGATTGGCCGGTGTTGCATCACTTATATGGATGACATCCTTGTGTTTTCACGTTCCAAAGAGGCACATGTACGTGACGTTCAGGAGGTCCTGGAGGCATTGGCTGAGGCAGGATTATGGCTGAAGCCTTCAAAGTGTGAGTTTAACCAGGAGTCTGTTACATTCCTGGGGAATGGTGTGTTCAGGAAAGGTCTTTGGGAATGCCCAGACAAGATATAGGCGGTGCGCGCATGGAAGGCACCAACAGATCAGACAAGCACAAGAAGTTTTTGGATACAGTGTTTTTTCTCCAGCAGTTCATCAAAGATTCTATCAAAGTTGGCCTTGCCACTTATAAAATTAGCGCAAGATGTGCCATTCATATGAGGGAAAAAGAGGAGCGGGCATTTGACCTGCTGAAAGAGAAGCTCATTTTGGCGCCAGTCCTTGCTTATCTGGATCCTGAGAAACCTTTCATAGTTGATGTTGGGATTCTAACTTTATTAGGGGAAGCCATGACTAGGGGTTGCGACCCACCTATGGGCAGATGCCAGATTGGGCTTCCCATTAACTTGGATTGAGCCCAATCTGAAGTATCAAGATCAGCCCCAATAATTAAATTATATTTAAATTTAATTTGACACCGGTGACTAATGCCTAGGATGGTGAAACTCAATTGGGTCACAGCAAAATCCATTTCAGTGCTCGCACCTAATCAATTTACCCTTTTGGGAGCACCGGCGACTTATGCCAAAGATGCTCCCACTCCCCTTTTAATATTATTTATAATATTCAAATCAAATCCAATGCTGACTCTTTTGCTATTATGATTACTTCCTTTCCCTATCCATTGAGGTCCTATAAATACCTCAAGGATCATTTTAATAAATTAACATATATTGCCTATCTCCTTGTCTTTTTTAGTTTTACTCAAGGCCTTAATGGCCTATTAACTCGCTGGGGGCTTTGGGGCCCTGTCAATAAAAGTCCAGTTTTGAGTTCCTCTCCCAAAGTCCTGACAATTGAGATGGACGCCTCAAATTTTGCTGTGGGAGCAGTACTCTTACAGAGGGGGAGGACGGGTTAGAGCACCCAATGTGTTATTTCAGCTGGAAAATGATTTCAGCAGAAAAAAATTACTCAATATATGACTAGGAGCTACTGACGGTGGTTGCAGCGCTGCAGCATTGGCAGCACCACTTGTTCTTCGCCTGTCAAACTTTCATAGTATGCACAGACCATCAGACACTGGAGTTTACCAGGAGCCCAGGAAAATGAATCAGCGCCAAGCCCAGTGGCATGTGGATCTAGTTCAGTATGATTTCCAAGTAGAGTACCGTCCAGGAGCTGTCAACACCATAGCAGATTGGTTGAGCTGGGATGCTAGCATATGAGAAGGCTGAGTTGGAGGAGTATAACTCAGCAACCATGTTCTGGTCAGATTAATTTGTCAAGAAGGTGAGCGAGGAGGATGAACTGTAGGGGAGATCTGATGGAAGCAAAGGAGGTCAGCATTCGCTCGTTGGTTATGGGAGGAAACAGTGGAGGGCCAACAGCACAGCCATCGTTGTACATATGGGAAAAGTGATGGGATTTTATACCTTGACTCGCAAGTATGGGTTTCAAATCTAACACTACAGTGGGAAGTGCTGCAGGCATCGCATTATTAGCCATTAGCAGGACATCCTGGGGTCGAGATGGTCAAACTGGTGTGGCATAAGTATTTGTGGGCTCGATTGTGGAAGGATATTACAAAATATGTAGCGGAGTGCTTTATTTTGTGCATGTTCAAAGCCTTTGTGGATGCAGCCTGTGGGTAAGTTAGTCCCACTCCATATTCTAAGCTGACCGTGAGGGTCAGTTAGTGCGGATTTCATTTTGGGGTTACCCAAGATCCAGGGGAAGGATGTAATAATGGTTGTTGTCAATTGGTTGACTAAATATGCCGAGTTTTTCCCATGTACCTTAAAGTTATCAGTCAAAGACACTGCAAAGGTTTTCATTATATAATATTTGCCCATCATGGCCTGCTGGCAGAGATCATTTCAGATTGCGGACCCTAATTTATATCAAAATTCTGGTCAAATTTTCTCAACAACTTAAAGAATCGCCCATGTAAGGCTTCAGCATATAATGCCCAATATGATGGACAGACAGAGAGGGTAAACCAAAGATTAGAACAATACCATTGATGCTATGTTTCATATTGGCAAGATGATTGGGTTACCTGGATCAGACTGGCTCAGTTTGCCTATAATAGCCACTACCAGTTTTTGATGATGATGATGCCATTCTTTGTGAACCATGGATTAAATCTGGCGTTGGATAGGGGGTCAGGTGGCGGATTATGCCAGGGGGCGGACAAGTTATCCCACAAAATGATAGACATCAGGAGGAAGTTATGAAACAACCTGGAGTGCTCCACAGCATGGCAGAAGTGGTATGCAGATCGATGGAGAGAGCTAGACCCATTGTTTGCCCCAGGAGATTGGGTGTTAGTGGTGACAAAAAATCATGTGGTATTGATGAAGAGCCGGAAGCTTGGCTCAAAGTCCTTGGGACCATATAAGGTGATTTGGGTTATCAATAAGGTTGAGTTTATACTGGAACTTCTGGAAGGGTCAAAGGCCCATACAGTTATCCATGGCTCACAGCTTTGGGGACTCCAGGGTAAGGGACCAGAGCGGCCTGGGCCATTGAGCCCATGGGAGAAGGACAACCAGGAATATGAGGTCAAACAAATCCTGAATGAGCAATGGGTGAGGGGTCGGCAGCAATTCCTGGTAAAGTGGAAATGATAACTGATGGAGGAAGCGACCTGGAAGACACCAGAGGAGTGTGAATGCTGTCCAGAGAGGATCTGAGAGTTCTTGAATTTGCAGGGGTGATGTGATGGATCAGGGCTGGCCTGATCTACACTTTGACCTCTTTGTATAGTTTCAGATATACATGCAAATTTGGAGGTTGAATTTGAAAGGTCAAGGCAGTCAGAAGAACAATCTGAGATGATAGTTGTAGGTAAGGATTCAGGGATTTAAGAATGAGGGCTGATCCAGCATATTAAATGACTGGCATCTTGAATCCTCTGAATTTCCATAATTTGGGATGTGAGGATTTCATGAGCAATAATTTGGATGTCGCTCAAAAGCCTAATTTAGAATTTTAATTATTTAAACTATTGCAGATGCTTTAAAATGAGAAAATGGCAACTGAAGATACAGTTTCGTTTTTTCAGAAAATCATATTAAAGTTCCCAGTATATTGCTTGCCTAAAAATCAGTTTTAAAATATTTTACTTTAAAGAAAATTATTATTTCAACCAGAACGATGAGCTTGACCAGCAAGATAGGCCAAGCGTTGGCTTCATTTGCAGTTTTGTCATGGAGCCAGACTCTGCTACTTGCATGCAGCATTGCTGGAACCTTGGTCTGAGAATACGTCACAAACTCTGGTAGTGCATGTGGGTTTGGAGGTAGTTCTTTGCTGAATTGTAAGTCATGTGGTTGGTGACTTGGCGTGTACTTCCCAACTCCTTCATCACCTATTGGCGTGAACCTGCACATTAAAGCAGGCAGCTGACGCAAAAAGTCTTGACCTTTTATCTAAGATTGATGACGGTAAGGCCCCATCCAGATGGTATTCCCAAAAGTTAGGGTAATTCATTTCTGTGACAAAAAATGGATTCCTTTTGCCTGCGTTTCTGCATCATAAGGGAACATTATGATCCCCCAACCATGGAACACACAGGCGTTAGGAAATGCCAACCTAATTAATTGTGGGTATGATTGGAATGGCCTTAGAAAAGACATCCCTGTGTGGATTAAAAACAGTTTAACTTGTGCCCACTCCAAATATGAATGAACAGGATGCGATGGGCTCCTCCACCCCCTCCAACAGGAAGTAGAGCCATGGATCTCAATTTCAGTGGACTTGTTTGTGGGTTTGCCAGTGTCTCAGGGGTATGATGAAGATATGGTGGTGGTGACTGCTTTACAAAAAATGTAATTTTCATCCCCTGCTTGACAGCTATCTCTGCAGAAGAGATGGCGCGTCTGTTTGTGTTTCATGAGTTTTTCTTATTTGGTGTCAGATTTTAATGGTTGACTTGAAAATAAACCTTTGACAACCATCAGATTGGGCCAATTACCCTTTCAACTCTTGAGCTAATGCCTATTGCATCATACAATTTGGGCCAATTATCTCAATGACAATTCAATTGTGTATTTCATCAGGCGCTCAGCCTGAATGCGCTTGCATATCATGGCTGATTCCAATGCATCAAATCTCAGCAATTGGTCCCAGTTATTGAACCACAATTTATCCAATAGTATACAAAATAATCTGGGGACGACTTGAAGTTACATTTAAAAGTCCCATGGACAATTAAATGAATGAACAACGTTATCAATTTTCCGCCCTAGGGCGAAAATTCATATGTTGATATGCATAATTGGCACTATAGCACTTATTTGGACTGGTCAAAAGGGGTTACTTAGTGCTATTGAGGAAGATGCCTGATGGCGTCCCAAATAGGGGTGCGTCATTTTCTTCAATTGAGGCCAAAATTTCACAGAAGGTGTGGATCATCAGCAGTATGACAAAACTGAAATCCTGAAAATCTTAGGACAACTTTGCATGCTTTTATCACAATTTTTGTATCTGAAATCCTCCTGATTTTGAGAGTATTTTGCCAACAATGAATCTAAGAAAAGGTTTCAGTCGTAGGCCAAGCTGAGTGGCAAAATAGCTGTTAAAATTTTGTTCTGGAATGTGGCCAGGAGATGCCCTAGAGGTATAAATACTGGCTCCTGGCCTAATGACCATTATCTAATAAATAGCTTCTAATAGAAGTAATATCTATTTTATACTTTTCCTGGTTTTTATCCTAAATCACAACCTTGGAGAAGTGTCAACAAACTGGAAGGACCAAATCCCCAGTTTGTATTTAATCCTGCTTCAGTTAAAGTTCCCGATTACAAAGGAAAAATTATGCCCAAAATCGGCCAGAAGAGTCAAGGCGAATTTAATAGGCTTAGTGAGTTAACAGATGGTCTGAATCCCATAAACTACAGGCACTAAAAAAGATCAAACATCAGAACTTCAGCCCAAATAGATGTGCAGGATACTAATTTCCAAGTGAGCGATCCTCAGAATTTGACAACTGGTGCTCACTCAAAATGGTTACATTCTCCAAAAAGGATTCCCATGACCAATTCCTGGCAGAATCGGCCAGATGAGAAAGCAACAATGAGATGGAAACCAGCAATGCAGAAATCTCAGATTATTTTAACACTAGCTGCCACAGCTCGGAAGCTGGTACCTCCTACTCCCTGGATCTTATCACTGTGGGGGAGCTCATGCAGATGCAACCAGCCCGAATGATCTTACATCTGCAAGAGTAAAAGCTATTCTGAAAACCCTATATTAGGGTTTTAGGATTGGTACTTCCCAAATCAATAACTCCTTTAGCTTGTTCTACTATCTTAAGGATCAGGCACTCAAGATGGAGATATATATGAATTACCATGACACTACCATGGCATCTCTTGCCAAACGTCTCACAGACAGTCAAGCAACCAATGAATTCCTGGTTAACTTTGTTCAACCCTCAATTAAGCATACCCAGCGAATAATTACTAGACAAAATCCGGAAATCACAGAAATCTACCATGTGCAAGGGGAGGAACAATCTTCTCAAAATTCCCTACTGGACAAGCTAAATTCCAGTTTTTCTGAAGTCCAAAAGGCAATTGTTGATAATATGGGATTTGCCAATGAAGCACATGAGAGATTAAACACCCTCGAGGAGCTTCTGAACGAAGGAGTCCTAAAAATAGCCGCAGAAGTTCTGGCCCACCATGAGTTATCACAAGAATGGGTACAAACTATGAATAACTGCTGTTGAAAACTGGAAAGCCATTTGGATTACCTATTTTCTCAATCAGAACGACTTACCATACATGGCACTTTGGGCCAAAGAAATCACCTGGAGTTATGTGTAAAAGTTGATGAATTTGAAGAGTATGTTCAGGCTGAGCTGGAAACTATCAACAAAAACTTCGAGGACCTTGCAGCAAAGTCAGCCATGCCAAATAGGGATGAAGAAGATGCTCAGATCAAAGAGGAAATTTCTAAACTCTGGACTATGGTGTCAAGATTGCAGGCTAGAAATACTAAAATTACTCAGGAAAAATGGGAAATCAGAATGCAGCTATCAACTGCAAATTCCTGAGGAGGCAGTATGGACAAAGATATAAAAAGCTTAACAACCAATTAAGCTTTATTCAAAGAGGAGTACAACAACCTTAAAAAAGAATTTGAATCCCTCAAACAGCAAGGCTGCCAATGCTCGACCAACTTTGACAAAAAAGAAGTAGAAAAAAGCTCCGCTTATTTGGCCAAAAAACAGCCTGGGAAAGTAACTAAGGGCTGAATTCAGGCGTCAGAATCCAGTAGTTCAGAGCAATAGCTTGAAATCAAATCATCAGATATTGACACCAATGCAGAAACTGATATTTTGAACATCCGTTCTATGCCTAGAGTCCTAGAATCGATCCTGACTCCAGATACTTCCCAATAGGAAAGAGGGCCAATTATGGGCGATGATACATTATGACGCTCAAGAAGAAGTACAACCCCTATGCCCAAAATAGGGCAATATGATTTCAAACCACTGTATTTGCCAAAGTTTGATAAGGATGGAAATGTTAACTCTTTCCTCAAATTATTTGAAAAAGCAATGAGAGGAGCATCAGACCATGCGAAAGGATTAGCACTGATTAACTCACTTGATGCCCATAGCTGTGACCTTGTTATGCCCTATTTGGGCGATGATTGGTCATACATGGATGTCAAAATTGCTATCACAAAACAGTTTGGAGGGCCTGAGAAACTAGAAACCCAAAAAGAGAGCTTTTTAATATCAAATTCAAACAGAATGTGACTATTAAGGACTTTGCGGATAGATTCTTCCATGAGGCACAAGTTCTGCGTGGGTGCATTGCAATAGATAAGTTTGACGCCAAGATTGCATTGGAGCATGCGATTATGCCCTTCTGTGAACTGTACAATGTCATGTTGCCTGCATTCAATGAAAGCTTGGAAATCCAAGAGCTCACCAATTACTTAAGAAGCTGTTCCTGTAATTTCAACACACCTATTTGGGCCAAAATTCAGCAAAAATCTCAATTTTCAGGCCCAAAAAACAACACGATATCTGACATGAGGAAAAATTTCCAAAATACAAACAAAAAATTTGAGCAAAAACAGCAAACATGGCCGATTACATGCTACAAATGTGGTCAAATAAGGCACTTTGGTAATCAATGCTACAGAAGGTCCAACAAAAAGCCTGGGGTCAACTTTGCTTTAGAAATCAACAGTGACAATGAGATGGGAAAAGAGCAGGTGGAGTAGAGGCGGAATGCTAACTCCATCGATTTTCAAACCATTCCACCTGACCCTGATGAGCTCTTTAGGGCTGAAGATGTTTCTAAAGGTAACCTACATCATATTGTGGCTAATGATGTCATGATGGTCACTACCCAAGACACATCAAAAGCAACTAAACCCTTAAAAATTGCTAAAGAAGCCTGAACTGAAGTATCAAAACCCTATGCAAAGCAGATTATTGACCAGGGTTTAGACCTACAACCCAGATGTTCGACCAACCTGCCTAAACTTAACAACGTCCAAGTAGCCATTCCCATAAAGACTTTAGCAGATAACTTCCTAGATATTTTCTCAAGTCTGAAATTGCACCTGGAATCGGGCAGCAGCCACAACATTCACACAATAAATACCTCTGAAAACTACTCTGAATGTACTTATGTGGACATAGCAGTAAAAAGGTGCAAGTTCGGGCCATTGTTGATAGTGGCGCTCCTAACAACATAGTCAGTACAAAATTGGTTAAAAACTGATAATTGCGCCTGATGTTGCCCACTGCCAGGAATATGGAACTGCTGGAGTGCATATCACCAAATCGCTGAGGTGCCTACAGTACCCTACCACTCCAATTTGGATCCATTGTAGTAACGGCACCTGCTATAGTGTTGCCAAATACAAACTATGATATCCTGATCAGGACTGATTTCCTAAGAATATATGGAGTTGTTACCAATCATAAGAACGATACTCTCACCATTCTTGACCAGACTATTACACTTTATTATAACAGGGATAAGGCAGTTGAGAAAAAGAAACCCAGCCTATTCATAAATCTGGCCTACAAAGATGGAGTCATCCTGATTGAGTAATCCAAAGCTCAGTCAAAGATAAAACCACTTCCCACTCAGATTGATGTTTCAAATGGCATTCCACTTCGATTGAATCAGATCATCACTATAACATCTGGAGAACAAGTAATTGTCTTAACGGGACTAACAATTAATATCCCAGAAGGACTTTATGGTGAAATATCAACCATGGTCTAATTATTAATTTGAACCAAACATTGCCACTGGTATTATCATTCCAGGCCATGAAGAGAAATACATATCTTATGTGAAAACCTGGAAAATCAGCCCATTTCCATCAGGCGACATCAAATAATAGCTTTTCTGCATCTTTTCCTACCACAGAAATTCACTCATTCCATGAGTTCCGAACTTTTTTCAAATTAGGCTTTCTCAATAAAGACCAACTCAGCATACATAAAGTTGTCCCTATGGCCTAAGCAACCTGACCAACTCTGAGAAAGGCCAAGCTCAGGAGTTATTCTCTAAGTATCAAGAAATATTTGCACAAGATGCTTTTGACCTGAGTTGTACTAATGGTCTCACCCACAAAATCAATACTGGAGATCATAAACCTATTCAATTATGCCCGATTAGGCGCTCAAAATCATCAGAAGAAGCAGTATCCAAGGAGATTAAGGAACTCCTTGATCACGGCATGCTAGTCCCTTCAAAAAGTCCATGGGCAGCACCAATTTTAATAGTGGAAAAGGCACGACATCAAAAGGATTTAGAGAATTGCTACCCACTGGCTGAATTTGAAGTTAATTATGAAGTTCTATTTTATAGCACCCACGGATTGGGCCAAATGCAAAAGCTAGATCACATCTGGGTTGGTCCATTCGAAGTGATTGAGAAAATGTCTAAGTTCATATACACCATCAAGGATATTAAGACCAGTCATATATACAACTGAGTCCATGCAAAATTTTTAGGACGGTTTAATAAGTGGGCTGATTAAGAAAGAAAAAGTAAAAAAACATAAAAACATAAATATACAAAAACAAAAAAAACTTGAAAACAAAAAAATACTTATAGTTTTATGCTAGTTAATATTTTAGTTTGCACTTGAGGTTGGGGAGGGGATCCAACTTCAGACTTGACGGGCATTTGGCCCATCATTCTTTAGACCCATCAGCTGGTCCAGCCAAAATTTTCAAATAGAAAAAACAACTCTATTCTCGTCAGGCGTTTGGACCAATAAGAAAAAACCAACATAGGCTAATCAGAATCTTAGGGCTTATGTTTGAGTCAAGAGGAGGGAAATGTCAGATTCTGGTGGTTAGCTCAAAAATAAACCTTCAACAACCATCAGATTAAGCCAATTACCCTTTCAACGCTTGAGCTAATGCCTATTGCAATTATACAATTTGGGCCAATTATCTCAATGACAAATTCAATTGTGTATTTCATCAGGCGCTCAGCCTGAATGCGCTTGCATATTATGGCTGATTCCAATGCATCAAATCTCAGCAATTGGTCCCAGTTATTGAACCACAAACTTATCCAATAGTATACAAAATAATCTGGGGACTACCTGAAGTTACATTTAAAAGTCCCATGGACAATTAAATGAATGAACAACGTTATCGATTTTCCTCCCTAGGGCGAAAATTCATATGTTGATATGCATAATTGGCACTATAGCACTTATTTGGACTGGTTAAAAGGGGTTACTTAGTGCTATTGAGGAAGATGCCTATGGCGTCCCAAATAGGGGTGCGTCATTTT
The DNA here is from genome assembly GCA_022478985.1 of Massospora cicadina. Taxonomy (NCBI): domain Eukaryota; kingdom Fungi; phylum Entomophthoromycota; class Entomophthoromycetes; order Entomophthorales; family Entomophthoraceae; genus Massospora; species Massospora cicadina. The sequence goes on along the minus strand of JAKSZP010001503.1, from coordinate 121,267 downwards.
CTTCAATTGAGGCCAAAATTTCACAGAAGGTGTGAATCATCAGCGGTATGACAAAACTGAAATCCTGAAAATCTTAGGACAACTTTGCATGCTTTTATCGCAATTTTTGTACCTGAAATTCTCCTGATTTTGAGAGTATTTTGCCACCAATGAATCTAAGAAAAGGTTCAGTCATAAACCAAGCTGAGTGGCAAAATAGCTGTTAAAACTTTGTGCTGAAATGTGGCCAGGAGATGCCCTAGAGGTATAAAGACTGGCGCCTGGCCTAATGACCATTATCTATTAAATATCTTCTAATAAAAGCACTATTTATTTTATATTTTTCCTGGTTTTTTATCCTAAATCACAACCTTGGAGAAGTGTCAAAAACTGGAAGGACTGAATCCCCAGTTTGTATTTAATCCTGTCTTGAATGAAGTTCCTGATTACAAAGAAAAATTATGCCCAAAATCGGCCAGAAGAGTCAAGGCGAATTTATTAGGCCTAGTGAGTTAACAGATGGTCCGAATCCCATAAACTACAGGCACTAACAAAGATCAAACATCAGAACTTCAGCCCAAATAGAAGTACTGGATACTAATTTCCAAGTGAGGATCCTCAGAATTTGACATTTGGTTTACCTCATGAGGTAATAAGTGATAGAGGGCCTCAGTTCACCTCAAGAGTTTTGGGAGGCTTTGTGTGACATGCTAAAGATCAAGCCCTGCAGGTCATTGGCGTACCATCTCAATTAATTGGCCAAACTGAACGAACTAATTAGTCCTTGGGGCAGTATCTTTAGATGCTAGAATACTATCTCCCAGGACACATGGGCAACAGATCTCCCTTTGGCTCACTTTTCATATAATATTTCCTTGCACGCCTCCACAGGGGTATCACCAATGTATGATCTCTTAGGGTACAATACTGCCTTCAACCTTGGGCCAAAAATCTGAAGTAATATCCCAGCTACAGAAATCTTTGCTAAAAAAATTCAGAAGATGCACCACCAGGTCTAACAGCAGTTGATCAAATTAACTAATGACGCCAAGCAATTTGAGGACAAAAAACGCATGCGTCCCCAGAATTTCAAGTGGGTGATTTGGTTGTGGTTGACACAAATACTTTGCACCTAAAAATGCCATTAAGTAAGTTGGCCTGTAAGCGGGCAGGCCCCTCCCTATCTCCCAGGTGCTGAACAATGGATCCTTCCATGTGGAACTGCCCTCCCATTGAAAAATCCACAACTCTTTTCATGCCTCCTCTTTATCCCCATTTAAAGGACAAAAACCTGTGGATGTAGAGCCCATCATAGTAGAGGGTGCAACAGAGTTTGAATTGGAGCAATTTTCAAACTCTTAAAGAGTTAAACACAGTTTGTAGTTTTTGGTGTCGTGGAAATAGTTACCATCCTATGAAGATAGTCGAGTTCCATCCAGGAATTGCAAAAAATGTTAAGAGTTGATTGCTGAATTTCACAAGGCCAACCCCAAGGCACCCTCACCTGCTTTTCCCTAGAAGGAGGCCATTGCAGCCATTAAGCTTGCTATCCCACAAAAGAACTATGCCTTGGTCAAGGCCTCAAAAGGAGGAGTAGACCCTGTCCCTTTAGGTAAAGATGATGTAAGGCCCTTGGCTCCAGCTATCAAGCTTGATAGGAGAGTGCACCCTTTTAAATCTAAAAAAGGTAAAAAACCTAAGGATTTTCCCCTCACCCTAATCTCAGACCAAAGGCACACCCTTGATGAGAGATGGGTGGCCGCAGCCCCTCCCTGTTTGCCTCATACCTTTTAACCATCCACCCCTCAGCCCAAACCCATTCAAGTGTCTAAATCTGAAGATTTTTTATTCAAAAAAATCAAACAATCCTGTTCAAAGTTTAAAAAATTATAAGAAGCTAACCATTATGGTTCCCATTGCTGGTCCCCAACAGGGGACTCAACCAGAAGTCAAATGATTGGGGACAACTTGCCTAGTAAGCTATAATCAAGAAAAAAGTCGAGAGAAAAGGCCAAAAATGGAGATCAAACTCAACTTTTCATTTCAAACTTAAGAAGGCAAATTTAGAAAATTAAAGTTCGGAAAAACAGCCCAAGGATAGCTTGGAACCATCGGCTGATACTGTTGAGGTGAATTTGAGGATCAAAAACATTAATTTAATGAATTCATGATCAGAAATTGTTTTTCACTATTGAATTCAGTTTAGAAGCTTTCCTTCCCCCACACAAGTTTAAAATTAAGCATCCTACCTTAGATAGGGTGTTGGGTTATTGCTTTAAATTTTCTCTAGTAAAAACTATATCTCTAAAGTTCTGATTTTGCTATCTATTTTACCAAACTTTATATTAAAGTCCTCGAAATTGGTGTTTCAAAGTGGGTAACACTTAAGGGTCACAATTAATAGCCTCTATAAGAGAGGAACCCTTAGGTGCTAGTTCAAACCTAACTCTTGGAAGCCACAACACCCCAACAACAAGAACTCCTCTTTGATCTCCATCGCCTAATACTGATGGTGTGCAGCTGAGTATTCTGTGACCACTGTTGTGGCTGCTAAAGCAGCGGCTTTTAAGGCCAGTTTTCAAATGGCACGTTATCATTCAAACATGGAAGTTGTGAGAACCAATTTAAATGATCTGCCACAGTGTAGCACTGCAAAAATCGTTTGAGACATTAGTTGACTTAGACATCTGTCTATTTGATTGTGGATGAAAGTCAGTTTAACGGTAATGGCAAATCTGGAGAGTTTTACAAAGCTTTTCTTAGATTAAGGATGTAGACTGGAGTCCACAGTCACTGATGATCTCCTTTAATATACCATGGGCGGAGAATATGTGGTAGATGAAAGGGTTAGCCATTTGAGCTGCCGTTACTATGAAATGGTATGAGATGAAGTGAGCAAACTTGGTAAAGTGATCCAACACTACCATGATGGCGCCATATCCTCAGATAGGTTACTCCACAATAAAATTGACTTCAAGGGATGTCCAAGGCCCTTATGATTTCTGGACTGGTATCAACAACCCAGCTTAAAGCTTACTATTTAGTTTCTTGCTGTTGCAAGTGATATAATAATCTATATACCAGTCAACATGTGTTAAAATTTCTTTCCACTTATAGGTGTAGTGGATAATCTCAAGGGTTTTGCTTTCCCAGAGGTTCCCTACGGTTATCCCATTGTGAAACCCTTGATTATTTCCAGGCAAACAGGTCCTTCTGGAGCCCATGGCATCCCTTGATCATTAGAATATCATCTTTTACATGATAACCCTCATAGGATCTTTATGGTTTAAAGTGCATTTAAAAAATTTTTTGGGATATTCCGAGGACAAAGGTTATGACAGGATGACCCATCTTAATATACAATACTACTTAATAGTCTTCTAGGAAGAAATAACAGGGGCATCGGTGATAGTGGATGGTTAATTGGATGTGATCTTACCTGGAGAAATTGACAGCTGAATATTATGAAGCTATACTTCCTTGAGGTTAGGAGCCAGGGCTGGGTTATGGCTCAAGGCATCAGCTAAACCATTATTGTTGCCTTTTGTGAACTCATAAATGAACACAAACTGTACAAGGGTATCATGCTAATGGGTTTGCCATGGGGTTAGGAAATTAGGGGCGCGTTTGTACAGAAGTGCCTAATGGTTAGTAAAAACATGAAAGGGCTGGGCAGAATCATGTAGATGGTGGTGCCAAAAGTTAGCGCTTCTACTACCGCCAGTAGTTCTTTATCATAGACAGAATATGTCAACTCAGGTAGGAACATTTTGTGGGAGGAATATCCTAATGTATGTCTAACCCCATCTGTGTCTACTTGCAATAGCAGCAGAAATAGCAAAAGTGGAAGTATCGCTGGCCATTATAAATACCTTGCTTGGGTACAATGGTAAAATATGGAGGTAAAAAAAACGTGAACTTTCAGCATGAAACTCATCCAAAAGTGTAAATGACCACTGAAGGGATTTGACGTCTCTGGCCATGTACAAGAGTCTGGCAACCTCTGAAAGACTAGGCGTAAACTTCTTAAATAAGGTTCATGTCCCAAAAGCTTCATGATTTTTTACTGAGGTTGGCGTTATCCAATTGCAAATAATTTCACCCTTGTCTTATGTTATCACATGCCCCTGGTAAAACACAATGTTGCCTATTAAGATGATCTGAGACTTAAAATTTTTGCACTTGCGCATTTTTAAGTGTAAGTTAGTTGCTCTCAAGTGTGTAACCACTTGCCACAAGTGTATTTCATGGGATGATTGTCTGTGGTTAAACCAGAGTGTTGTCCAAGTAGACCACAGCATTTACATCAACAACTTATAATGTCAAATCAATACAACATTGAAAGATTTCAGGTGCATTATTTAGGCCAAATGTCATGCCCCAGAATTGAGAAGTTCCCTTTTATAATGTAAAAGGCAGTAAGACATTCTTACCCTTTATAATGCGGATTTTACTAAAGGCTTTAAGACAATCCAGATTGGAGAAAACTTTGGGTTTCTCCGCATATTGGGCAATTTGTGTCTTCAAATGTGATGAGATGAAGATTGGGTAAGGTGAAATTATTTAAGTTATCATAATCTACACAAGAGCGTAGTGTACTGTCTTATACTTCACAAATAGGAGTGGCGAGCATATTGGAGAGGCTCTCTGGAAAATAGCAACTTTGAAAAGCTAAGCTGTAATCTGAAAAATCTAGAACTGCCTTTTCCTGCAATTTTAGGGGATAGATAGTGGAGAAGATGTGAACCAAGTCTAATGTAAAGTTGAAACTACATTTAAGCTCAGAATGGTAAGGTAAAACTATGGAAGAAGCCGATCAAAGGAAGACTATAAACGTTCCAAACAATCAAGTAAAGGTGATTCTGAGGTGGGATTAACATAGGCGCAAGACTATGTTTCTGCATGTTAGGCCATTGTGGAAAATCACTTGGAGTATTTCCCATGGAAATGGGGATAACTAATACCTTCCCACTTTTCAACATTAAAGTAAAAGTATTGTCCTTCAAATTGGTTTGATATCAAATTTACACCACAACTCTACTCTAAGACAATTGATTACAGAAGTTTTTTAACTACTGAGAGGTGGTCAGAAAGGTGGTACAACTTGAAAATCAACAAAAACTTAAACTTTCAAAGTGGGAATAACCTGTTTGGCACCTTCCTAACCATACCACCAAGTAAGTAGTGTAACTCAAGGTAGTCAGAAAGTTATTAATCCTTAAAGTTCTCTGAGGCACTTGTATTAACCAGAATAGTTGTTCTAAATTTCCCCTAAGGGAAGAGAGTGGCATGGAGCAGAGAATATTTATATAAATTTTTTCAAGATAGAAAGAGAAATCAAATCATTGGTGAAATCTATTTCAGGAATAACAATGCCACCACGATATGCATTCTTTGAGAATAATGGAAAGGGTTAGTTTACTTCTCTAATAAAATAAGAAACATACCCCATAACATTTTCTGTAGGGGACCTACCACCATATTATTAATAAATCTTTTCTTCCTTTTAGGTGTGGTAAATCATAATGGGGTCAGCCAAGGGTTCTCAGTGGTTATCTAATATACAGAAACTGATCCAAGGATATACCCCAAAATTTTGGAATGATATATTTTACTTATATAAACACCAACTAAATCGGCTTTTGGGTTCCAGAGTTAAAATTACTAATCTGATTGCCAGCTAGATTTTGATATCAATCACAATAAGGTGAGACCCCCTTCAGATGAGGATTCCCTATGTTCTGTGGAACAGAGTTCCAGAGGAAACTTATTTCAGATGAGTTTCTTAATAAATACACCAGGATAGACCCCTAAGACCCTCTGTTCCACCAAAATGGTGGTGAGACACCATAATACTCCTCCATTTTCAGAGGTGAAGTGCTGTTCTTGGGGGCGATATTTATAGGGGTCTCTAAAAGTAAACATCCTCATATATATTAAAAGTTCCCTCCTCAGTAGGTGGGTAAGTTGTAAAGGACAGCGGTAATCACATGATTAAAGTTAGCAGACAAAATCTGGCATACCCAAACGTTCATTAATTGCATAACCACAAGTGATTGAGAAAATGACGTTTTAATGTCTTCATACAAAGGTAAGGCTTGGACCTGACCACATAAGTTATATAAATTGGACACCATTGGGCGTCCCACTTGAGTGGATGTGACGAACTCTTAAAACATTTTAAAAGAAGATAAGCTGGATGCCAAGAGTCCAGAAGGCGGTTTAGACCCTCTATCAAAACTTTCAAAACTTTAGATGAGTTCTGAGGACATAAAAACCAGTAAGCCTATAAGTCTGTAGACCCAGCCTCTCCGCCTAGACCGCTAGAAATTCAACCACAGATGCAAAAGGAAACCAAAGGCATAGGTACCTTTGGCACAACTTAGCAATCTAGCTCATGTTGTCAATGAGTGATGAGTCACTGCTCTGACCCCTATGGATCCTTCCACTAGGCCTTTCTTCTCAAACCAATTTATTGTATAAAGGATTAAAGGTGTTTTTAGGCAGGTAGCCCAGATCAGGAGTTACCTGGTGGGCCCTAGACTCTTCCTACACTTGGTTTGGTATCCTTAACTTCCCTGAAATTGATAATATCAGTTTCTAAACTGAACAAACCCTACAAAGTTTATTTTTGAATCAGATCACTAACTAGGAAGCTACAGATTTTAGATATTTGATCCAAGTTGACAGATCAATCCCAGGAGGCTTAAATATTAATTTACCAGTAAGATCAAATTCTAATGTGTAACAAAAGGAACCACCAAGATTCCATTCACCAGATGACTTAAGTCCAGTTCTAAAAATAATGCCAAAATAGATCCAATGCCAAGTTGGACCACTGAGTTAAGCTGTTGGGGTTAGATAATACCAACCCATTTTAACTTGAAAATTTAGGGAAAACTTAAACGCTGCAAAAGAACAACATGAAAGTGAGGATATAAAACCCAAATTAATTTTTTCTATTTTATTTAACATAGTAAAAGGGAAGTAAGATTATTTCCAGCATTTCACTTCCATTGCATGCATGAAAAGAAAAATATAGAGTAACCAGGTAGGGCCAATGCCCTGGAAGCTAAAGGTTTTGTTCATGTGAAAAACCTTGTCGTGCCACGAAATCTAGGTAGGGCCTGGGGCCTATACATCTGTGTAAGCTTCAGAACTCCAAACTGAGGTTTGGAATGGCGCGGCTTAACATTTTTAGGTTTCCCTTTGTGGAGGGCATAACCCTAGTGCTCATCCAACCTTGGCTGGAAATCCCTAGGCAACACTGACTTAGGATTCAGAATCATTAATCCAAGTCAAAATGGGATGATCAGTTTAAGCCATATTGTCACATATTCCCTCAATAAAGGGAAGCCCCAAAAGGGGAGCTCCCAAGCAGGAGGCCGCCACCATGAGGGCGCTTAGAGATTGAGGTAACTCGGCCCAAGAAATTTATCTAGAATAAATTTCATATCCCTCATGGTGAGGAAACCTAATGAGAGCAAGTCTGTTCTGGGCTGCTGGAATCAGCTTACATGACGCAGGGGAGAAAACCTGGTATTTTGGCTGGGATGCACTACCTAAAGAGGGGGAAGTCCAGCATGACCTGATAGCTGCTCTCACACAAGTGAGCTGACTGGTAGTGAGAGGACCTGGCCCAGCAGGTTCCCTCAGTGCCCTCCAAACCCTTGTGAGGGGAGTCCTCATCAGAATAAATGACCACCATCACCCTGGTTCTAGGGTTGGTCATCAGTCACTGGCTCCCTAAAGTGCTGGTTACTCACAATGGGATCCAAGGTGACAATGAGGTCAGGTGATTGGGGATCAGAATCGGGTGAGCAAAAGGAGCGTTGAAATTTGCGCTAAGGCGTTAGAAATTGGGGCACAGGTATTTACTATTAAAGCTTTCAAACTCTGTAAGAGGAAAGCGACCTGTCCAAACTAACAGAAAGTGACAACTTGTCCAGTAAAGATCTTTATTAAAATCAAAATGAAGCATGGTAGAGTATTAAATTCTGTTACAGCTTCAGGGCTTGCTGAGGAGTCTACTTTCGCTGAAGTTTTCTTACAAAAATGTAGAAAAAAAGATCCCTTACCATTATTTTAAATTTATTGCGGGGAAGGCTGACCATGGGACGGACACTTCCGAATATGACTCAGGAAAGATAAACTTAATACCAGTGGGGGGCACCCCAAAGAAGCGATGCTATCTCTTGTTGCCAGCGGGAACGCCACTTATGGGGAGGGGAGGGAACGTGTGAAGGGGCCGTAGCCACTATTGAGCACGTGTGGAGGAAGGGGTCTGATTTGATGAACCAGACTGGGAACCAGGAGGAGACCAGCTGTCAGCAACGCGGTGGGAGATATCCAAACATCCATGCTTGAAAGTGGTCCACCAAATGAGACCCCAGAATCTGTGGACAGCTTCAGGGAGGGTGGGGATGGAGCCAGCGATGGCATCCAAGACAATCTTGTGGATAGTCCACATGGCGATTGCAACCACCAGAGCACGGAGGGAGGGTGGAAGGGGGAGGCCATTGATGAAGCAAACATATCTCTTAACAGACTGAAGGGATGCGTTTGATCCTGGCCTAGCAGACGTTGGACTTCGCGCCATATCACTTTAGAGGTGGGGCACTTCTCCAGGCGGTGGAACAGCGTTCCATACTGGCCACACACGACACAGGATGAGTGTAAAGCGTTAGAGCGCTCAGCTGTACGATACACCCGCCTCAGGCAGCGCCACACATGGGAGCGGACTTGAGGCTGCAACAGAGGATGGTGTGCATATTTCCAGATAGTCTTTTGGGTCTCAGTGGAATAAGGGATGTCCATCATGTCCAGGTAGTCCACCCTGGATAGGACTTGGGGTCGAATGGGGATCACGCCATCATGGATGGGTAGCCCCTGTGTACACTCTTGTGTGAACTGAGGAGAGGGGCGGCCTCTTCGGGTTGTATGTCCACTAATATGAATTCTCCACTCTGCGCTTCGCATGGAGAGTAGGATTCGTTTGTAGTGGGTTTTAGTCCCGTGAGGACCTGTGGCTGATGTGTGTGATGCGAGGTATTTCATCAGGGAGTGGGGGTTTGATGGATTGTTGAGGCCCAAGGCTCAGGAGAAGTTGGAGTGGGCCGCGCGGGACCAGTGTTGGGATGGGAGTGTAGGAGCGGTGACGGCCGCGATCCAGGTGCCCAGGATCTTGGCAGCATGAGCTTTGAAGTCAAGCAGGCCAATTCCACCTTGATGATGAGGGCCAAACATGACCTCTAGCCGTACTGGTGGAGGGCGGCCTAACCAAAGCCATCCTTTCAGCAAAGCATACAGGGATTTGAAGAAGCTTGGGGAGAAGGGGATGGCGTGGGCTCCAAACCAGACTTTGGATAGGAGCATAGAGTTGGCAAGAATAACCCTACCAGTGAGGGTAGTAGGGTGGGCTCTGAGAGAGGCGATTCGCTTCGTCACGTTGTCCAGTATATGGCACTCCATTACTGATGACGCATATCCGCCTGCCTCCATCCACACGCCCAGATGGCGCACCGGTCCTATGGTAGGACGTGGCACAAAGGGAGCACCAGTGGAGCGGTGTGTTGAGTTAGTAAGGCATGGACGTGGGCGAGCAGATGGGCTGGGTTGGGAACTACTTGCTGGGGCCCAGCAGTTCTGAAACCGACCAAGGAGGATGATTTCGGTTTTGGAGGCGTTCAGTGCCACGTTGCTTACCCGGGAATATTCCTGGATGAGGGCTTCAAGCGCGCGTGCATCTTTGTTATTAGACACCCCCACCACGCAATCATCTGCAAATGCCATCGTCTTGACTGGGGTTTGGCCTGGCACATGGACCCCAGTGAGGTGGGCATTCACATTTCGCAGTAGTGGGTCAAGGCTGTAGTTGTATAAGAGTGGGCTGAGGGGGTCCCCTTGTCGCAGGCCCCTTTGAGGGCGGACTACTTCCGTTAGGAAGCCTGGGCCACGCACTGCCATTGTTGCAGATTCCGTGAGCAGCATCACCCAGTTGATGAAGCGAGGGGGTAGGCGGAATTGATGGAGGCAGGCCTTAAGGTATTCCCAGTTTACTCTAGCATAGGCCTTTTGTTGGTCCAAGAATACAAGTGCCCCAGAGGCTGTGGACTGACACACATTAGCCACAGAGTGCACGTTATCCCAAATCGACCTTCTGGGGATGAAACCGAATTGTTCTGGAGAGATGGTGGCAGATGCTACAGTCCCTAAACGGTTAGCCATGATTTTTGTTAAAATTTTGGTGTCTGTATTTGTTAGAGAAATGGGGCGCCAGTTGGCTAAGTCAAGCTTATCCCCTTTCTTGAAGAGTGTGAAAGTAAAGGCCTCATGTCCTCCTGGTAGGAGGCGCATTTCCAACAGGCTTTGGTTGAGTGAGGCTAGCAGCAATGGGGATATATATTTGAAATATTTTTGTAGAACTCATATGGAATGCCATCTGGGCCTGGGCATTTTCAGTTTGGCGCACCACAAATGGCTGTCCATAATTCGTTTGGAGTAATTAAATTCATTATTTCCGGGTATTAGAAAATGGTGCAGATATGAGCTTGGTTGAGAAATTCCGCCATTTTGGCTGGCTGAATTGGTTCAGCTCAGTAAAACTTGGAGTAATATTTTTTATTTTGATTGCCACTTTGGCCGGTGTGTCCGCAATGGAATTATCTGATCTTTGCACCTGTGTGCAGGCCACGCTCTGGCGTGGTTCAAAAATTTTTTTAAAGAAGTATTCAGTGCACTTGTCACCTTTAGTGATGCGTGTGGCCCTGTATTGGACACAAACCCGATGTTTGTGTTGCCTTTTGAGTGCGTTGAGGTGGGCGGCTGCCTCTGCCCACTTCCGGCCCCATGCAGGGCTGTATCCTGTGGCTGGAATATTGGACTCCAAGTGGGCCAATTCCACCAGCGCGCACGAGATAACCGCCGATGTGGCTCATGAGCGTCTGGAGGAGAGATGGCGGTAGTGGCAGATGGTGTCCTCTTTGAAAGTTGCCCATGTGGAAATGGGGTCTGCACAAAACGGTGCAACAAACAATTTCGCCAAAGTTGCCTCTTCCACCCACGTGGAAAATCCTGGCGACGCGAGCTCAGGGGGCGGATTTTGCACCAATGTGGGGCCTTTGCAACTGTGATGGGTAAGTGGTATGTTATCAAGACCAGTTGGTGGTCGGAGAATTCCATTTTCGTTGTTTTGAAGTGGAAGATGTGGAGTTGGAATTTCGCTGGTACTAGAATAAGGTCGATGCGGGTCATGGACCTTAATTGGCCATTGTGGGCGTGGGGACATGTCATGTTTTTGAGCAGTGGGGCATGTCATGGCAGCGCATCCATTAACCCAAGGGTGGCCTTTAGAACGCGTAGTTCTACGTGACCCTGTGGGGCGTGGGGTGAGGGTGGCCACCGGTCCGTTGGTGAGGTTAGCCAACAGTTCATGTCGCTGACTAAGAAGGTCAGGGGATTTTGGGAGGGATTTGACCGATGAGAAAAATTCCTGACGCTTGTGTGCACCATTTGGGGCATAGATGTTGACGATTGTGTGTGCAACGTCAGCCCACAAGAAGGTGACAATGAGCACTCAGCCATTTAAGAATGTTTCTGAGGATGTGAATTTGAAAAAATTAGTTTTCTGAATTAGCACCCCACAGTGCTTTAACCAAAAGGATAGGGATGGGAGGAGCATTGTTTTCCAAGCTTCCTCAGAACCTCATGGACAGTGGGACTCCTGGATGGCCAGGATATCCACAGGTAGTTTGTTTTGTAAAAAACTCAGTTTCCTAGCCCAGGACGGGGAGGCCTTGAGTCTGGCAATATTCAGCGTCCCTAGAGTGAAGGTTTTCCCCATTACACCTTAGGTGTGAGGGGGTGGGCCCCCGAGCCCACCAGCCTCTTCAAGGTCCCCATGGGCTTTCACAGCAGCATGGGTGTTAGCAGCAACACTATCGGGGTTTTTGTTAATTTTTGCAGAAAGAGTCACATTGGCTTTGGCCTTTGCCTTTTGTTTTCTCGACGTCAAACGAATTTTTTGCGGTGCGGATAAGTTTGGTACACCATCAAGCGGGGCAAAATTTTTTTTTAAGTTGGGATAGGTCCCAAGTTGGTTTTGACTGGAGCTTGGGTGCAGCGATTGGGTGAGATCAAATCTCCCATCAGATCCTCAGATTGAGTGGCCCGCTCAGCATGGGCCTCCCAATCTGATTGGGTGATGGATTCCCAAGTCGCTTCCGCCACGAAGGTCTCCATATCCTCCTAAAGTTGTGAGTGTGGGATGGTGGTGGTGGCCTTGGCCACTTCCTTGGCCGTGGCCCTATGGGCCTGCTTGGCCTTCTTCTGCTCCAGCGGGGAGATGGGCTTTACCAATAGGTAGCAGCCTTGTGCTCCCCACAGGAAAGCCTCCTTGGTGCTTGCGGTTGGTTTGTAGTGCGCCTCTTCGCTGGCCATGGCTGCCGAGGGGTGCTCTTGGAATGTGACGCCCTCCTTGATGGGGCATGCATGCGCCTTATGGCTGAACGCGTCACAGTGGGTGCAAATGGGGGCGCGCTGTCCACGGTTACCCAGAATGGGTGGGTGGTATGCCCTGCGATGTCAATAAAGGTGGAGTGCAGGATCTGGGTTAGGTCCTTCGCGATCTCCTCAGTTGGGGTCAGAACTGCGATGGCTTTGCTGGTGCACAGGTGTTGCATCAGCGTGAAATGTTGCATTTCGAAAGATTGTATTTTGCCATATATGGCGAGACCATCTTTCAGGTGTTGCTCCAAAATATCACATTTTACCGTAGTAGGCAAAAAGTCAAATGTGAGGAAAATTTGGTTTGATTTTGTCCATCTGATGTATTTGATTTCAATGACCCATTGCCCTTTGGGGAGGTCAACCACTATGCGCACCGCTGTAGCCTCGTCTGCTGCTATTTTGCTTTCAAAACCTAGGTCCAGCCAACCACATGACATGGAGTGAGGTGCAACATACACCGCAGTCAGGAAAATTTTGTGTACATCTTCACAAAATTTTTCCCATACGGCCATTTTTGGATGTCCAGATACACACAGACTCCAAATTTCACCGACAAAAGTGGCTGGGAGTGTGGCGTGTTGATGTACTGGTTGCATTGTGCTTGCCACATGAGTATCTCTGGGGAAATTGTGACCGCCAGTTTTTTGAGATTTTTTTCTACTCCGCCAGATTCTCCGGGGCGTTTTCAAATGTTAGAGGCCGCGGGCCTTCCGCCTGCTCCTCTTGCCTTGCTTGGCCAACTGCTCCCAGACATGGGCGCAGACTAATCTCCTCTGTGAGATTATCAAACTAGATTTAGTCTTGAATTGAATAGGTTGCAAAAGTGTTTGCAACGAGAAAGAAAAGTTTTTAAGATCCCTTACCATTATGATTTCACTAAAATATGCTCTTTCCACTAGGATTTTTATTAGTGCATTTAATGTGTACTAAGCTGCTCTCAAAGTGATCTAAAAGAGGGGTAATTATCTAAATGAAGACTAGATTGTGAACCACCAAAGCTCATGGTATTACCATTATTTTCAAGATCAACAAACTGCAATTGAGATACAGGCTAATGGCCATGATAAAATATGAATCATCCTGCCAAATATTTTATGTTGGCGCAGGGTTTGAGAGGGTTGTATAATTGATCCTAGTAGTAGCAGAATAGGAACACCAGTGGGTTTTAAGGATTTGATACACTATAAATAATCTTATACAAATTAATGCAGTGATACAAGAACCAAAAGTAATTATATATGACTTTGCCAACTCCTTATAAAGTCATGGCCCAGGCGCTGAGGACTCATAATAATAAATCAAATCATATGTATAATTACTAATTAAACATACTTATTCACTTAACTATTGTATAAACTGATAGTTGGTCAAACAGCTGCAACATTTCTCCCCACTTGAACAAAACATCAGGTAACAAAGATGTTTGGGGATCCAAGAGCTATTGAGGATTAGGGCCAAAATGCCAGAATTCAGATAGTATGGTTCAAGAAACTTAGCTTGTACATGAATGATCAAGTAATCATAATGGGATCCTTCAGATTATAGGAATTGGGTGACATCTTCTCTATGATCTTGAAAGGGCCTTTCCAACGGATGCTAATTTTCTAATTATTCCTAAATCATGATTGTTATAATACCAGGCCAATTTCTACTACGCCAAATGTAGGAAAGGTCCATAAGTCCTTTTTATCCTGAGCTCAAGCTTTAACTTTCTGAGCCAACGAATTGAAATAAGAAGAGCTTTATAGCAGAATAAAGGCTTATACGAGTTTATCCAGGTATTGACTAGGGTTCATACTCTCACTCGCCACACATGCATACAAAAGTGGGGCAGCACAGGCTCTTTCCCATTTAGTAATGCATATGGGGAGTGCCTGGTGGCTGAGTGATACATGATGTTACATGCAAATAAGGAGGAAGGTGAAATAGTTTCCAACTGAATGCCTTGTTATAGATCAACTTACACAGAAGCCCCACAAGTGTATCATTCACCCATTCAATGGTGCCATTTGTCTTGGGGTGGTAGGGCGTAAATAGTACCCTCACATATGCCCCTTAAATCGTTAAGTTTATAAATCATCTGTGACATAAAATTGGTTACATTATCCATTAACAGAAAATGGGGCATCTGCGCTATAAATATATCTTCCAAAATAAATATGGCAGTGGTTGTGGCCCCTAAGTCTCTGACCGCTTTTGCCTCCAACCACTTGGTGAGGTGATCAATAGCTACAATCATATACTTAAACTGATCAGTAGTGTTAATCAAAAAGCTCACGACGTCAAGGGATACTGTATGCTATGTGAAGTTAGGTTTTTGCTAACTAGTAAGAAGTGGCCTTTTAAATAAGGTGCTTCCTCTTAGAACTCTCGACAACAACTAAGAGCCTTGTGAATATTAAACAACATGCAATCCCAATTAAACTAGGATCATAATTATACTATTTTTTTTAAATTGATCATGCCCTGCCACCTTGTGGGCCACGATAATCAAGTCATTCCACTCAGTGGGCTGAAGAAACACAACAGTTTGATCATCAACAATTTTATAAGTTTAACATCCTTAATAAAAGTATCTTTTTTCAGTTTTAAATTTGCATTGAATCTTTTCAGGTTCATTATCATATTGCTGAGTTATCATTTTGCCAAACAATTCATCATCTTTATCAGCCAGTAAGGCTACAGTAGGCAACTGGGACAGTCCATCCAAGCTTTGGCGCTTGACGCCAGGGCAATGTTAAATTCAAAGTCATATGTTTTTAACTTCAATGCCCTGTGTGGGACAGTTGTCCTTCTGGCTCCTTAAAGTCCTGCAACCAGCTTAAAGATGCATTATCCATTACCACAGTAAAGTGTACCCAATGGATGTAAATACAGAATGTTTACAAGTATAAATGATAGCTAAACACTCTTTTTTGGTTACCATGTCGTTCCTTTCATGCACATCCAATGTCCAGCTAAAGTAAGCCACCAGATAGTCTAAAATGTCATAATCAAGTTAGGATAACACCTCCCCTATGACAGTAAACGAAGCATCAATTGAATAATAAACAGTTTTTTGAATTTTGGTACATCAAAGTAAGCACTTGAGTGAGACAGCCTTAAATGATCAAAGGCCAACTGGCAATCCGCCGTCCATAAATAGACCCCAGTCTTAAGAGGTAAAATAACGGCTCACCTAATTTACTAAAATTCTTCACAAACTGGCAGTAATAGCCAACATTCCCAGGAATACTTAATTTTATGCTTACTACTTGGATGAGAGATTTTTTAAATAGCCTCACCCTTAGTGGCCGAGTCTGTAAGCCTTTTTTGTCAATGACAAACCCCAGATACTCAATTTGCTCTCAGAAAAAATCACACTTATAAGGTTTAATTTTTAAAAAAGCATTGACCACCCAGTAAAAAAATCCTATAAGTGCTATAGATGCTTTGTAAAAGTTATAAATAACTATTTATATCCTTCAAATTCACTAACACACAGAAATTTTTTAAATCTTCTAAAATGCTATCAATACCCCTGGAACGTCACTGGGTTGTTACACAGCCCTTGCGGAATCCCCATGGGTTGGTATAGACCCTGAGTATTTGTCATCGCGCACTTCTCCTGTTACTCTTTCAGCAACTCAATATGCCAATATCCAGAGATTAAATACTTAGTGGAGAAGTATTGTGCACAACCTAAGTGGTCTAGTGCATCATCTGTGTGGTAGCAGATAATAATTTTTGTAATTGAGTTGAGTTCCTGATAATCTATTATGACTCAATTTGATTTAACTTTTACTTTTAATAACTAAAACTGAGGCGGCCCAAGGACTCTTAAAAACCAACATCTTCTGCTGTATAAGTTAGTTAATTTCTTGGTTAACGACTTCACCTACCACCTTAGAACGCCTGATAGGACGAAGACAAATTTGAAGATATCCATTGATATTGATCTGGTGAAACACATCATGTGCACAACCCAAATAATATTAATCTTTTGTAAAGAATACTATTATATTATCAAACAAGGCTAAAGCTTGAACTTTTTATCTTTTTTAACCCAGAAAGATGTTCCCTGGGTACCAAGGAACATAATGATTGGCATTTGTTTCCCTCAAGGGCAAGATCATCCAGATTTTCAAAATCATGGATACTGGATACTTCTTCCATAGGTAAGAAATGAATAAAAGTGTTAAATCTGGTGTCACTTGATTTTTATAGCGCAAGGATACAAACTAGCTAACAGCACATGAATTTCACCATATACTGGCAGAATAATCCAGGCGCGGCGACATGCTTAAAATATGAATGGCCAAATGGGCAACCATCTCATCATATAAGCCTTAATGGACATGTGAGGTAATTTCAGTCCTCAAAAAACTTAGTGACCTGGCGGAATGATTAGGTTCTGATTAGCTATTACTGGAAAACCCTTAGAATTCAATAATATGATTTGGTAATCGTTGAGTATGGGTTTTTAGCCGCTTTTATCTAATTGGCTTTATACCATTCTTAAACATAAGGTTAACAAACCCTTGTCTTCGATCTGCCAGGGCCTCATCCTTCCAGTTATAGAATGATGGAAGGGGTTTTACTAGTAATTCCAGTGTATTATCTTTAAGTTTGCCTTTACTCCATACTTCTGCATAAAGGAGGTCCTAATTAAAATTGTAATTATGATTGAGGAAAACAATAGCATGAGCAGAGATCACAAAAGAGCCGAACTGCAGCAGTAGAGTGATATATGCTCTTTCAGAGGAGGTTGTACAAGGGCCATAAGTACCGTATCTTTTTCAATGTTCTATGTCTGGAGCAATTCCCAGTTTTTTTCACTAGCCAAGTAGATACAATATTAATAGGGGCCCCAATGTCTACAATAACTCGCACTATGATCTTATTTTACTGTAATATCAATATATGTACACTTATAAAGCAAGCATCAATATGTTTATTGTGAGGGCATACAATTCGTTTGCTTGATATAAATCTATCTGAAGTTATTTATATAATTGAGGAAAAGAGGTTTGCAAAGCCTCAATGAGTACAGCCCCTTGGACCATAATTAACTTAGGGGCCACACTAGAGGGGATGAGAAGTTTAAGATGTTCTAATGTTGAACATATGGATTTAAGATTATTTCTTCCATCAACCAAGCGGCTTTGTGTTCCTATGACCAGATAGCTGCCGCTATGATATCTTTTGCTATTGCCCAAATCACAGAAAGCGGAGCATCATCATCATTTTGTCTCATGGAAGGAGATTTCAGAGTGTTGCTCTTACCTGGGATCTTGTTAGAGAAGGTGAAGATAGAAAATCCTAACCCTACTACGCCTTGTCTTTTACCATCTTATATTGTATTTATGGTTTATATAAATGAACAGAGGGTTTAGAGCCCAGTTTAGGGCAACTAATAGCATAGTGCCCTAATTTCCCATATGAGTAACAAGTAATCTGGCTATTATCTGGCCTCTTGACATGAGGCTCATATAGTAGAGGTAAATCTTTTTTCAGGAAGGAGTCCTGAGGCCATGGTTCACGAGGCTCTCAAAGAGTTTTGCTGGGTGCCAAAAAAGACAGTACATCATTGGAGTTAATTTACCATATGTGTGATATCGTTCTCCTCATTTAAAACAGAAATAATAACTAAGTACAATCCCTTATAAGGATCACAATCATGATGGAGGATTTGAGCGTCAAAGTTATTTATAATATTAGCTCCAGATAATTTCTGAACTTCCAAATAATATCACTCCATAAAGGCCTAATCTAGCGTCCTTATTAAAACAGATGTTAATGAACTATACTTTCCATGTAGTAATCCGCTCAACTCCACCAAACTCTTTGATAGGCAAATTTTTTATAGAATTGAAATAGGTTACAACAATCTTCTGTAATATAGGCATGAGAAACCCCTGGCTTTTAGAGTCCAGAAAATTCATGACCGTAGCTAACTTAGCATTCTCTGGCGTCCCAGCCATACCAATCTCAAAGAGGTTAATAAAATTTAACCACATTTGCTTGATTATCAAATTTTGGCAAATTAATAGGGATGACTGCAGTTGAGGTCAACAATTAGAGGGACGAGGGGCCTGCGTTTCTCCTACATAGTTTCCAGATAAACAAAAAGAGGGAGTAATTAATCCAGGAGCAGTTGGACCAGCTCTTAGGAAGGACGCTATGGTTACATGAGCAAGGGTAATGGCTGCACGCTGCTCCCATGGTATAGGTGTTTCACAATTTGTAAATTTTAAAATGCTTTGCTGGAGGAAACATTGAATTATTTACAGAAGAAGGATCTTAAGGACTAGGAAAGAAGGTAAGAAAGGAGGATATCTCCTTTGTCATGGTTGGATGACTTAATAGTGGGAACCAACGTCAAGGATAAGGCTGGGTGACAGGAGGCCCAGAAGGTGAAACTTCAGGCTCTTCCTGAACTTATACACATATTAGACCAACTCTGGGTAAAACCGAAAATATGCCCAGGTTGATACTAATGGGGTGCAAAATGCCCAGCCCCTTGTCTTGGTCTAGGCACTGAAATGAACAATCTACGTAATTAATGAAGATGGTTTGATTCAGTTAATTGGAGATTGAGGGTTCGAGTCCCATTTGAGTTATAAAATCATGCACTCGGGTAGAATACAGCTTCAATCAATCACTTGAGTGAAGGCACTTTCTGGTGTATTTTACCAAATTGGATGGGAGCATTTGTCTATTGGAGCGTCAAGGCTTGGCACGCTTCTTCAGACCCATAATTACCCCAACTCAGTTTAAATATGTTTTTTGTGACCAACATTCCTTATTGGTCAACTTTTCACAAATAAATTTACCCATTTTACGTTTTCTTATGGTTCCTTGGGCGAACTTGGGTGCAGACATTTTGAGGAAGTCTCCAACTATGTTGGCCACTACATCCTTTCCCAATTTCAAAGTTCTGGGTGCTCCCTTGGGCCGCTCTGGTCCCCTCCAGATTGAGGCGCCCAAACCTCCTGGCACCAATTTACACTTGATTATGGACTCCACTCTGGGGTCCACTGAAGCTGTGTTGTTTCTAGCTTACCTGGTACTGTATATCGCGCTCTTCACCCTTGCCTTGTATCCCTTTTGTACAGGCACCGTTCGAGGTGCCTTGTTTCCCATTCTCCTAATAGCTAGTTCCCTAACAGTGTGAAGTTTGCATCCCACACCACCTCGCTGGGAACGAGAGAGTTATGGACACTCTCTTGACATTAGTTGACCAGCCTTTTTATTTTACGTGCATGAAAATTATCTGTGTGGGACTTTCATTATTTGTAAACTGGGTGCACTGGCCATTTGTCACTGCCACGATGGTGCTCACAACAGTTTTCTAATTTGGTTTTGTTTTGGTGCGTCTCAGCGTTATTCTTACAACTACCAATTGGGAAGTGCCCACCCTTCCTGCTTGTACCTGGTGGTCTCAGACCTTTTGTGATCCTGTTGTCGCGATTTCCCGCCTTTCTCCTGAGATCTACTTGAAATTTAACAGGCCTTAGCTACCATTGAGCCAAAACCTTCCTTAAAAATAACAACTTATCTAGTTCCCATCCACTTTTATGAGGATAGATTTGTTGTATTGGCTGTCTCCAGAAGTAACCGACTGGGTTTTTGCTGTATTCCATGTACATCCACTCTTGTGGTGAACTGTGGAGGGCTTGGAGCATATCTTGGAGCAACGTCGTCCTGACGGAGCATCCATCCAATCCTTCTACAAGTTCTTTTCATCGCAACAAGCAGGTCATCCAATGAAATTATATTTGAATGAATTTTGTGAAAAGCCTAGGCCTTACATTTGCCCAACGTCATGAAAACGTCATTTCTCCATTATTCCTTAAAGATCTCCATATAAAATTACCCAATTTGGCTGTCACCCCCTTCCAACTTGATCTTCTGATTGAAGTCCTTTGGGGTAGTTTCTCCGCCCCAACCCAGAAGGGGCCACGTAATTTGGCCGTCATAATTGCACCTGAGTCAGCCCCTATAAATATGGGAACCAAAAAGTCGCGTGCGTCTCTCACAATGATGGAATCTTATCCTTCTAAACCTTCAAATTTTAAGGAATTTGAAGCTGAGTGGGGTTCTAGCCCCAAGTCTAAAATAAACATTTCAGACAATTCCACTGCAATGATGTCACCCGTGGTCGCCCCTACAAATACTGAATCCTCAACTAGTGATATCTTCTTGAATCGTGAGGTGCTTCCCACTTCTCTCCCTGTCTCAGCGGAAATTGAGGGTTTAGGAGGGTCTGGACCCAAATTTAACCAAGAACGGGACCCTGTTAACGTTTTTCCTTCCCACTATGTTTCCAGGGTGCATGCTGATGCATTGGTTCTGAGCTTGGGGGTGATGGCCCTTGATACTGATGCACACTGAACCATCAGAGTAGGTGTGGGTTCGGTGGAGCCAGAAAACGCGTCTTATAATGCGAGCAATTTATCACAAAACAAGCCGTTTATAATCTCATATGGCCTGGATGAGGACCCTATTCCAGTATATCAGATTACTCCTGAGAACCCTCGTTTGACCCCTACCATGATCTGGGGCACTCAGGAAGTGGAAAAGGAACTTAGTTTTAGACATAATAATGTATATGCACTTGAGGAGAGTGTGGTGGGATATGTGGCCTCAGTAGTAAGAGTGGCCCATTATCCCTCCCCCTTCTATGATTCCAAAACATACCCTGAAGGCTTGTTCAAGCCAGAGAAAGTATTTTCAGGTGAGATGGTGGCCTTTTCTGCGTTGACTAAATCCCATTCTGGATACTTCTTAATGACTGCTACCCTTACATCTCCATTTGGGAAGTTCAGCACAACTATTTTAGTGGATACTGGTGCCTCAAATAATTTTATTGACCAAGACCTTTCTGAATACCTTGAGTTGAGTTACTCAACAGGTGGTATGGTTAGAGGCGGGGCTCCTCAAGGTATCCCCACACTAAACGTCATGGGGTTAGTTGACTTCCAGGTGGGCTCCTATCTTCTGTACGACCATTTTCAAGCTATCAGAAACCTCTTGTTCCTTATTATTTTGGGTGTAGAGTGGTGGAGAAAGTTTGAAGTCAGGACCAATTTGAAAGAAAACATTCTATCCTTGTCTTTGATAAATGGTTACCAGTTGATTTCTCTTTTGGCGGAGGATAACGCCCAGGGCAAATTACCCTATTGGCCAATGTTCACACTCCTTAAATTGACCCTTTGCTGAAGCCCTCCGTGGATCTTTCCTTAGCTTACTGTTTGGAGGAGTTGGAATCATCTTTTGATGCAGTCCAGCTATTACATTACCAGATCATTCTGAGTTTGATTATGAGTTTAAGCTCACTGTGGATCTGGTGTGTATATCTTCCCCCAAATACCCATTGACTGTCTGGGAGGAAGAGGCTTTAAATGTGTTGGTGAAGGAGCAGTTGGCCAAAGGTGCCATCTTTCAGAGTACCTCCCCTGTATGCTCCCCGTTTATCTTTGGGGAGAAGGTCAATGGAACTTTACGCCCTTGTGCCATTTATAGAAAATTAAACAATGTGACTGTACACGACCTTCATCCCATCCCTTTAGGATCCCAGATAGTGCGTTATGTAGAAAAAGCAAAAAGTCTTCTCCAAGTTGGATTGCCTCAATGCGTTCAATCAAATCTGGTTAAAGAAGGGCCAGGAGTGGTTAACCAAATTCCGCACCAGAAAAGGAATTTTCCAGTTTTGGGTCATGCCCTTTGGGCTAAGAATGCCCCTGCCATCTTTCAACGCCGCATTGATGCTGCGTTGGGGGACTTGTTGGGAGTATGCGAGGTTGCCTACATGGATGATATCCTGGTGTTTTCCCCTGATCAGGAGTCCCATGAAGTACACCTTTGACAAGTAGTGGAGAGGTTGAGAGCCACTCGCCTTACGCTCAAGATCAGTAAATGTGAATTCTTCAAGTCCCAGGTCACTTTTCTGAGCAACGTCGTGTTTGACTAAGGCCATATGATAACTCCAGACAAGGAGAGGGCTATTCGTGAGTGGCCCACCCCAACATCAGTCAAGGAATTGAGGATCTTTTTGGGGACGTGTACATTCCTCAAGAAGTTCACGCCCAAACTCCAAGGTGGCAGCACCCTTATATAAGGCTAGTGGTGCCAAGGTGCTTCAGTGGTCCCCCGTTTTGAAGGATGCTTTTCAAGCGGTGAAGTGCACCCTATTATCCACATCCATCCTTCGCCATGTTGACCCTGAAAAGGAGTTCATTGTGTCTTATGATGCTTCCAATTTTGCCATTGCGGCTGCCTTGTTACAGGTGGGCGAAGATGGGACTGAGCATCCGGTGGGATATTTTTACAGAAAATGTCTCTGCCTGAGTTAAGCTACGCCGTTTATAACAAGGAGTTATTAGCAGTGGTGGAGGCGCTGACTTATTGGCGTCACCACTTACATGGCTCCTCTCAACCATTCCATGTATGCACAGACCACTGGGGCTTGTTGTATTACTGCACTCCTCATGTCCTAATTCCATGGCAGACCCATTAGCATGAGACCCTTGCCCAATTTGCATTTTCCTATGTGTTTACCAAGGGCAAGGAGAATGGTTTAGCAGATGATTTAAGCCGCAACCCTGCTTTGGCTCCTGATCCAAAGGAGGTAGAAATTTACAACACCCGGTTGATGATCCCACCAAGTAATATTCTGCCTCAACTTCCTGATTCCATGGTCAACACGCCAGCGCTCGCACCTCTAGAAAATGCAGCAGAATATAGTATTTTCAGAAAGGTAGCTCTTTGTCAGCCAGTATCAACCAAATATATTGTTGTTCTCACTAAGAGAGCTCTGAATCAGGAGGACTTATCTAGGGGTTATCATTTAAAGGATGAGATGGTGTGGTTTCAGGGGCGCCTATGGGTTCCTGCTGGACCACTGCGCCTAGAAATCATCTGGGAACATCATGATGGAATCACCGTTGGCCATCCTAGGAAAGCAAAGACCTTGGAGTTGATACGACGCACTTACAATTGGAAGGGCTTGCCTGCTCAGGTGGGGCGGTATTGTAAAGAGTGCCTGATCTGCAATCAAATGAAACCCAATCAACAACCTTTAGTGGGGTTGTTGGTACCAGTCCAAAAGGCTGAAGGGCCCTGGACTTCCCTATTGGTGGATTTCATTGTGGAATTACCCGTTTCTGATGGTTATGATTCCAACTTGGTGGTGGTGGACCGCTTTACAAAGTTCGCCCACTTTATTCCTTGCAGAATAACCATAACCGCTGCTGAAATGGCCAGGATCTTCTTCACACATGTATTTGCGCTTCATGGGCTTCCTCAAGAAATCATTAGTGGCCGGGGACCCCAGTTCACCTTCACCTTTTGGGAAGAGTTGTGTAAAAATCTTCAGATTCGCCCCTGCCATTCAACTGCCTATCACCACCAATCAGATGGGCAGACCAAATGAGTGAACCAGTGCTTGGAACAATTTCTGCGTTGTTACACCGCCGCAGATCATTCAGATTGGGTTCCTAACCTTCTTATGGCCCAGTTTAGCTACAACAACACTTTGCACTCATCGATCAGTTGTTCACCCTTCTTCACCAACCATAGCTTTAACCCTGCCTATAACATGGAGCCCAGCTGTGGTTCCAAAGTGGAAGCGGTGGTGGACTTTGCTAAGACCATCAAAAAGGTCCACCAGGGGTTTCCACAAGTTTGGAGGCGGCTATGCTAGTTTATAAGGAGAACGCTGATGGTAAGTGCCGAGTGGGTCCAGCATAAAAGAAGGGGATCTCATGATGCTTGATGCTAATAACATCTCTATCAAGAAACTATGCAAAAAGCTGGGTCCAAAGAGGATTGGCCCTTACCGCGTGGTTAGAAGGTGGGCCACGCCTCATACCAGTTGGATCTTTTCCATCTTTCATGAGAGCAAATTGACGTTATTTGAGGGCCCCCACCTGCGACTCCTGAGGCTTATCTCGTGGATGGGGCGCCAGAGTGGGAAGTGGAGGAAAAGGTAGCTTCCCACAGTGTTAAGAGATATTTCAAGTACCTGGTATCCTGGAAGGGGTTTGGCGCAGCCAAGAACAGTTGGGTGCTGGAACATGACTGTGTACATGCCCAAGACCTGATTGAATCATTCCATAATCATTTCCCTGAGGCTGCAGGATCAAAGCCCAAGCCATCCGTTGCTGCTATGAAGTTGTCACCCGCACATAAGAACTTCTCCTTGGCAAACGCCCCTGGAGAGGGGTGGAGCCAAAGAAGGAGTAGAGGGTAATGTCATGTTTGGATGACTTCATAGTGGGAACTGATGCTAAAGATAAGGCTGGGTGACAGGAGGCCCAGAAGGTGAAATTCAGGCTCTCTCTGACTTTAAACACACATAAAACAAAGATGGGTACAAGCAAAATATGCCCAAGTTGGTACTAATGGGGTGCAAAATGCCCAGCCCCTTGTCTTGGTCTAGGCACTGAAATGAACAATCTACGTAATGAATGAAGATGGTTTGATTCAGTTAATTGGAGATTGAGGGTTCGAATCCCATTTGAGTTATGAAATCATGAACTCGGGTTGAATACAGCTTCAATCAATCACTTGAGTGAAGGCACTTTCTGATGTATTTTACCAAATTGGATGGGAGCATTTATCTATTGGAGCGTCAAGGCTTGGCGCGCTTCTGAAGACCCATAATTACCCCAACTCAGTTTAAATATGTTTTTGTGACCAACATTCCTTGTTGGTCGACTTTTCACAAATAAATTTACCCATTTTACGTTTTCTTATGGTTCCTTGGGCGAACTTGGGTGCAGACATTTTGAAAAAAGTCTCCAACTATGTTGGCCACTACATCCTTTCCCAATTTTAAAGTTTTGGGTGCTCCCTTGGGCCGCTCTGGTCCCCTCCAGATTGAGGCGCCCAAACCTTCTGGCACCAATTTACACTTGATAATGGACTCCACTCTGGGGTCCACTGAAGCTGTGTTGTTTCTAGCTTACCTGGTACTGTATATCGCGCTCTTCACCCTTGACTTGTATCCCTTTTGTACAGGCAATGTTTGAGGTGCTTTGTTTCCCATTCTACTAATGGCTAGTTCCCTAACAGTGTGAGTTTGTATTCCACACCACCTCGCTGGGAACGAGAGAGTTATGGACACTCTCTTGACATCATTTGTGACCAGCGCCTCCTCGCCTCCACCTTTGGGCTCTGTTGGAATTTTTTATCAATAATTAACAAGAAATCCAGATGTGGGTTGCTGGGACCCTCCTAGTGACACTTACAAAGGCCGCTGTTAACTTCAGTTCCTAACTGATCCATCATATTAGATAGCCGTTGGTATCCAACAGTATCATTTTCTTGACATGCTCAATTTTTTAGTGACCAGAAGGTGCTCTTTTAGATTCAAGTTCTCAGTTCCTAAGGCTTGTACCTTCTTACCATGAGTTCTCAGGACTAACTGCAAGGAGTTAATTGTCTGATATAGATCATCTCATAAAGTAGCGCTCTGTCCAAGTCCATATCCAAGGCGTCAAGGCGGAAGCAAAAGCACTTCCATCTACAACTTATTCCTTTACTAACAGATTGTGATCCTGTAAGATCCCCACTAACTGGACCACGTGGCTATTTAAATCATCTTGTACTTGACAAATTGCATTTGCGTTATTCTTCTGGGCCGCACAGTTGGCCTTTTCAGCCTTGGTATGATGTTCCACCTCCGCTTTCAGATAATCCTCTACCTGAGTACAATGATGAATGATATCAGCAACATATTGGGGTGTGTCAAAATCCAGCAAGGGTTATGCTCGCTGGTGCTATGTGCTGCTGGATTCCACAATGGAATACCTAAAATAAATAATAAACTCTTAAGAAAACTAAGTTTTTACTTTTTGTTTTTAATTGTGTGAGGCAAAACAGGAAAAAGCCCTTTTCTCAATACTAGTATATCATATTTAAACTAGTTCTGATCCTCAGAGCCATGGGAATTTGGGGCTAAAGTATTATAAAGCTGATTCATCCAAATTAGGATATAGGCTTTAAGCCTATCAGATTGAGGATAAATATTTTGTGGCAAAACTGACCCGTGTGGTAATGATTTGATAAATTGTATCCAATCACCAGCGGGTAAAATCTTCTCACCTCAGGAGGGTTCAGATCCAAGTGGTAATGATTTATTAATTTGCACCCAAACATTGATGGGTAAAATCTTCTCACCTTGGGGAGGTTCAGATCTGAGTGGTAATGATTTGTTAATTCACACCCAATCATCGATGGGTAAAATCTTCTCACCTCAGGGAAGAACAGACCCGTGCAATATTGAACACCTCATATTCAGCTGAGAAGTCAGAGAAATCCTATTATCAGTTCTTACCTTATCACGCCAATTTTGGGTATAAATCATATATTCCTGATAGATAGGGTTCCACCAAGAATCTGCCAAGGTCTTTTTGCCATTGGTATTCATATCATTTATAACCACAATATTATTCAAAGATTGGACTCCAACATTCTTTTTCAAAAGTTGAGAAGGAGAATGTCCGACATTGCCCCCTTCAAGAATGTTGGGAGGAGTGTAGGATCATAGGATTTGGCCATGTACCCAGTTTATGGTAACTCCCATGGCTAATGATTTGATGGAGTATTCATTGCCTCTTTTGTAGCTGATGGAGAAAGGTCCCTCCCAAATTGAACCAAGATTACCGCTTCTTGGGGTGATGCGGTTATGGTAGTATAACACCTTATCAGCCACTTAAAATGTAGGAAGGGGGTGAGGAGCTCATTGGCAGCCTGCCCTTCTTTAGTCACTGTTTTTGCTAAGTTGGTCATAGCTTCATCTTTGTAATTGTATAATATGGTTAGCTAACCTTCACATAGCTTTCTCAGGCTCCTCTCCTTTAGGGAAGACATCCTTAGCCAGAAGAGCAGGTATGCTTGGTTCCCTGCCATACAAAACTCAGAAAGGGGACATTATCAGAATCTGGTGATAACTAATCTGGTAGGCCATAAGGGCACTGGGTAATAATTGATCCCAGTGAAGTGGATCGGAAGAGGCCATTTTGTGGAGGATAGAAATTAAGGTTCCATTGGCTGAGAAGAAGTTTGAGCCAGATAGTTGGGCCAAGGCATCATCGATGCAAGGGATAGGATAGCTATCCTTCTTCGTGAGGTTATTTAGCTTGCGGTTTTCCATGACTATCCAGTGACCTCCATCTTTCTTCTTAATTAACAACAGTGGGGAAGACCAAGGGATTTGAGAGGGAACTATTAACCCCGCATCCAGTAACTGTGTGAGTATAATCCTCATATGCTGTTCCTCCACCTTTGACCTGCGATATGGTTTTGATCAAATGGGATGGGCATCACCCACATCAATGGAGTGGCACCAGCCCTTCATATGGCCATAGTCGTGAGCTGACTTGGAGAATATGTCGCTATAGTCATCAAAGAGATTATAAACTTTCTCTAGCTCAGTTGTTGTTAACTCATTCGAGATATGGACATTTGGTAAGGTACACACCAGGTTGTCCGTTGTCAGGCCCAAATCTGCCATTGAGCCGATGGAGCAGATCTGTTCAACATCTTCCACAGGGATTAAAAATCCTCGGCCAACCTCTTGGTGTTTCTGTATGATCATGTCCTTTGCGGTGAGGTTTCCTAACAGTAGAGTAATAGGTCGCTGATAGGCGGGGTCTAGTAGCCCAGGTAATACACGAGGCTCTAAAGGACTAAGGCCCTCAACACTTATGAGGTGCAACAAATAATGGCGTGGGATTTGGAGCGTGATTTTCATGTCAACCACTCGTTGTTCATCCAGCGTAATAACCACCTCATCTGCTGCATAAAATGGAATACCATTGCTAGCCTCCACTGAACTGGGCAATTTCTTAGTGTTGCGCCCAGAGGTGACATAATGTAAGGGCAAAGCGGAAAAGGGGTATTCAACCAGGCAATAGTATTCGTGCTTGTTGGGCTCTTTGTTGGATAAGACTAACGGAGCTTTGTAGTTCATTAAATATAGAAACCCTTGCTTCATGTTGATGATGCCTTCATACTCGATCATAAACTGAGTACCTATGAGCATATCATAGGAGTTATTATCTAAGGCCACAGCGGGGGCCAATAGTATAAGCTTCCCAACGCGAATGGGAAGAAAGGAGTAAGAGCTAAGGGCGCGGGTATTGTTTGGGCCCGCAGTTCCAAACTCCTTGGCATAATCCAAGTCAGGCATCAGTTTAATCTTTTTCATCAGCTGAGATGAGATTACATTCACTGGGGAACCTGTATCCAGTTAGTCATCACCCAGAATTTGTGAACAACCACTTCAACCTTGGTAAGTGTGCTTCCAAAGTTGGCTGACAGCGCTAAGACCTCCTTGAGATGAAAAGTGGAGGTTAATTTGCGTGCGGTCTCAGGGTGAGTCTCCAGAATAGACTGCATGGTATGCCCTCGCTGTAAAGGGCGAATTAAGCTCGATAGGAGCTGATCAGCGTCGCTGGCTGTGTCAATAGTTTCCATACAACCTATAACTTGGCGGAGGTAAGTATCCTCAGGTATGGTGGTTTCATCTACTCCTTCAGCGTTTAGGCAATCAGGGACCTCCACTTCCGCGGGCTCCCAATAAGTAGTACCCAACGTCATCATAACCCCCTCAGAGTCAGCCTCAGGGTATTCTCAACCATGGTCAATGTTGCAATTGAAGTGAGGGGAGACAGCCACAAGAGGTGGGGTAATTAGCTTCGCTTTAACCGGCATTTTCACAACCCCAGTAGTTCTAAAGGATATACCCTTAGGGCGCGCACCTATTGGCTGAGCTGAAGGGGAAACCACAGTAGGGATCTCCGCTTTGCATAAATGAGGGATGTCCGTTTTAAGTCGCACCAAAGCAGCAGGTTTTGCAGGGAGAATAGGCACAGGTGGCCTCACCTCCAACGGTTCAATAGGCTGCAGCTCACCTAAAGGAATATGGGCGACGTCTAACAAAGCCTCTTTTATATTATGGAAAGTTGTAAAGTGGCGTTTCACTGATATGATATGCCTGGTGAGAGAGGGTTGTGAAGCTAACTTTGTTAGCATGGCGGCGATAGCATCATCCAGGGTAAGCAGGTTAGACGTAGCCAGCCTTTGAGCGGTGAGATAGAACCGCTTAGCAAAACTAAAGAGGGTTTCACCCTCATACATGGTAAGGCGCATGAAAGCCTATTTTTCCCTGTATAAACTCTGCTTGGATCCGAATTCAGCCAAGAGGGCCTTTTTAACATTTGGCCAGGTATGCTGAGGATCCAGGTGAGGAACGATCAACTCTTGGGCTTTATGGCTTAAACAAGGAAGAATATACTGAACTTTATGCTTATCAGTGGCGCCATCCATCGCAGCTTCATAAACGTACAAAAAGGAAGCAATGCTCCCTTCATCTGGGGTGTATCTGTCCCTTATAGGTAATTTGAACGGCCGTTGCTCTAGCTTTTTGAGACGGGAGAAAGAGCTGGCTAGTTGCTTCTCAAGAGCAACTAATCGTGATTCAGTTAAAATAGAACCATAAGAGCTGCTCACGTTTACAACCTCCATGGTAATAACTACAGTTTAATGCATAGGCGTGCCCCTGTAGCGAGCACCAAATTGTCAAAATCCAGCAGGGGTTATGCTCGCTGGTGCTATGTGCCACTGGATTCCACAATAGAATATTTAAAATAAATAATAAACTCTTAAGAAAACTAAGTTTTTAATTTTTGTTTTTAATTGTGTGAGGCAAAACAGGAAAAAGCCCTTTTCTCAATACTAGTATATCATATTTAAACTAGTTCTGATCCTCAGAGCCATGGGAATTTGGGGCTAAAGTATTATAAAGATGAGTCATCCAAATTAGGATCTTAGGCTTTAAGCCTATCAGATTGAGGATAAATATTTTGTGGCAAAACTGACCCGTGTGGTAATGATTTGATAAATTGTATCCAATCACCAGCAGGTAAAATCTTCTTACCTCGGGAGGATTCAAATCCAAGTGGTAATGATTTATTAATTTGCACCCAAACATTGATGGGTAAAATCTTCTAACTTTGGGGGGTTTAGATCCGCGTGGTAATGATTTATTAATTTGCACCTAATCATCAATGGGAAAAATTTTCTCACCTCGGGAGGGTTCAGATCTGAGTGGTAATGATTTGTTAATTCACACCCAAACATCAACAGGTAAAATCTTTTCACCTCAGGGAGGTTCAGATCTGAGTGGTAATGATTTGTTGATTCGCACCCAATCATTGATGGGTAAAATCTTCTCACCTCGGGGAAGACAAGACCCATGCAATATTGAACACCTCAAATTTGGCTGAGAAGTTGGAGCAATCCTATTATCAGTTCTTACCTTATTACGCCAATTTTGGGTATAAATCATATTTTCCTGATAGATAGAGTTCCACCAAGAATCCGCCAAGGTCTTTTTGCCATTGGTATTCATATCATTTATAACCACAATATTATTCAAAGATCAGAATCCAATATTCTTTTTCAAAAGTTGAGAAGGAGAATGTCCGACAGGGTGTTACCTCATGAATATTTCGAAGAGCAATTTATATTATGTGACAAAAACAGCATTCAACTGGGAAGAAGGTCCTTCCACCCTTTAATGGGATTCTTGGGTACACTGCCAACTAACCAAGATGACTGTTGAATTTTTGGCGTTGGGGAAGTTCTCTGGTGCTTATTTACCTAAAATACAACAATAGTGGCTTAGAACCACAGAAAATAATAAAGATAAATAAACTTTAAAAATTAGAAAGTTATGGGTTTTTATAGTTTTTATTAGGCGATGCCAGGGGTAAAAGAAAACGAACTCCTTGATATCCGAACAATCAGTATTTAACTATATTAATGGGTGAAGGGAATAAAATGATATGCTGGAACAGCTTGTTACTGTCCAAATAAGAAAATATGAAAATCCACCCTATCAAAGCTTGGAAAACTCGATTCACTTAGGCTGACCAAAGGATGGGGAAGTATTATTTGGCAAGATATACCCGTGGGGTAATGACTTAATAAATTTCAGTCAATCCCCATTAGATAAAAATATTGCATCTAGGGGGACCCCTGCCACGCCTATAGAGGGATGGTCCCCGCGTAAGTGCTTGTATGGGACTGGTAGTAGCTGGGGGAGATCCATCTGATGGACGCCCCAGAGTCCACTGTGTAGTCAGAGAAATCTGACTGCTTAAACTAGTGTTATTTGCCCAAGAGATATTTGTAATAGTGTTAACCCAATTTGTGGGGTTCCA
The DNA here is from genome assembly GCA_022478985.1 of Massospora cicadina. Taxonomy (NCBI): domain Eukaryota; kingdom Fungi; phylum Entomophthoromycota; class Entomophthoromycetes; order Entomophthorales; family Entomophthoraceae; genus Massospora; species Massospora cicadina. Next base: position 89,564 of record JAKSZP010001503.1, on the reverse strand, counting down.
CTGAGAGCCAGACAGGGTCTTTTGGCTGATAAAATCATTATTAATATTTAAGTCGATATTATTAGTATCAGGGACCTGTAAATGTCTGACATTTCCATTTCTCAGCCGATTTTGACCCACAACATTCTTATCTTGAAGCCAGAAGGCAAATGTCCAACAATGGCAGCCTGAAGGTCATGAAAAGCGTCATCCACGTGTCCAAGTAAGAGGAGTTATCTCGTTGCTGGTCTCCATGAACATAAACTAGTCTACTGATATCAATATGCTGACGCGTGAAATTTAATGTACTTGGTAGATTTACAGATTACATATATAGAAATCACACCCACAAGTTGATCTTGGGTGGCGAGTCTTCTGACCATCTCACTTGTGATCAACTTGCAGAAGGTATGATGGTTGTCATACAGAGTTTCTTGATGTTTATTTAAGAAACATAGACAGTTGGCTCTCATTCACATCATTGGAAGCCAGGTGATAGCCCTGAAGCAGACATTCAGAGACTTCTTATACTTAGGCCTGGAGAACATCATCAACTTGAAAAAACGCTTAAGATTCTAGCGTGCCAGAAGGGGGAAGATCCTCCATAGGCACCTCTTTCCTGTCATGTTTACATGACCTTATAGAGGGTACCAACAGCAGGGAAAAGGCTGGGCGGCAGGAGGTCCAGAAGATGAAACTTCAGGCCCTTCCTGATCTCAAGCACACCTTGGATCAACGCTAGGTACAGGCTAGGTACGCCCAGGTTTATACAAGTGATGTGCCTAAAGCCCAGCCCCTGTTTTAGCTCTAGAGTTAAAAAAACGGTTTTTAAAATTAATCAATAATGGAAAAATTCGATTAATTGGGGAATGGGGGTTTGAAGCCCGTTCCACTTACAAAATTGTGAGCTCAGGTTGGGTTCAACTTCAGACAATTACTTGAGTAAAGTCGATTTTGAGGTATGTGACCCTTTTGGATGGAAGCGTGCGTCTATTGATGCACCAAGGCTTGGTACCACTTCTGCCAGTCCAAAATTTCCCTGAGTTAGCTTAAGTATCTTTGCATGAGGCCAACGTTTCTCATGGTCGTCTTCCCAATAGATCCTACCATTTTTTACGTTTTTCATATGTTGACTTGGGCGCACCTGTGCGCGGACCTCTTTGAGGAGGTCTTGCAAAATGTTAACCAGTTTCTTATGCTAAAATCTATAAGCCTCAGTAACACCGCTGGTTCTACCAGGTTCCCTCTAAACTTGGTCACCAGTGCACTTTAACTCTGTACCAAACTTGGATATGAACTTCCCTCTGGTGCACAGCCAAGTTGTGTAGATAGTTCGACTATTATTACTCTTACTATGCTCAACACCCTCTCCCTAAGTCTCTTTAGCTCAAGCACCCTCTGCTTGGCTATTTTTATTATAACGACTACTACTAGTTCCCTTGCGTTGGTCCTATGCAATAAGCACCACCACGCTAGGTTTTGGAGAGTTATAGATACTCTCTTGACACCTCCCCACTCTCTAAACAACTCAATTGAAAATGAGCAATATTCGAATTGCCTTTGTCCATGGGCTCTACAATTACTTTTCCCCAAGACAACGATGAAACAGTTCCCTCTCAGATTATACTTGGAAACTTGTATTATTAACAAAGTTCACCCCTGTAGTGAGCACCACAATGTTGAAATCAGTGCTACGGCGTCAAATTTTAGTGCACTGGTATTCACTAAAAAAACTACCAGATGCTGCAAGAGGATAGCGACCTCGCCAAACTAACAGAAAGGGAAAATTTTTCCAGCAAAAAAGATTTTATTATATTAAAATGAAGCATGATAGAGTATCAAATACTGCCACAGCTTCAATGATTGCTAAAGGGTCTACTTTTGCTGAAGTTTGCTTCCAGCAACGTAGGGAAAATGATCTTTTACCATTATAGTTTCACTGAGATATGCTCTTTCCACTAGGATTTTTATAGGTGCATATCATGTTTACTAAGCTGCTCTCAAAGTGATATATAAGAGGGGTAATTATCCAAATGAGGATTAGGAAGTAAAATACCAAAGCTTAGGGTATTACCATTATTTTCAAGATCAACAAACTGCAACCAAGATACAGGCAAATGGCTATGATAAAATAAGAATCCTACTACGAAATATTTTATGCTGGCGCCAGGGATATGAGAGGGTTGTAGAATCGAGCCTAGTAGTTGCAGAATAGGAACACCAGTGGGGTTTAAGAAATTGATCCACCATAAATAGTCTTATATAAATCAATGCGGTAAGTCAAGCACCAAAAGTAATAAAATACAACCTTGATGACTCCCTTTTAAAGGTATAGCCCATGTGTTGAGGACTTATAATAGATCAAATCCTGTCTAATTACTATTTAAACATACTTATTTACATAAATATTGCATAAACTGATGGTTGTTCAAACCAGTTGTAACAAAGGTAGTTCAAAACTATGTAACGTACAACCCCTCAGATTATGCTCACCATATTCCTTACATTTGGTGCCATGAATTGACACCAAAATAGGTCCAACGCTAAGTTGGACCACTGAGGTAAGATGTTAGATTTGGATACTACCAACTCATCTTAATCTCTTTATTTTTAGGGAAAACTCAAATTTGGCAAAGAATGACAGGTGGGTGAGGTTGCAAATCCCTGAAGTAACCATTATGTTCTTATTTAGCATAATAAAAGGGCGAGTGAGGTGATTCCTGATATTTCACTGACTTGCAAGCGTGACAAGAAAAAGATGGAGTAACTTAGGGAGAGCCTATGTCCTATGTTATAATTGGTTTAATCAGCCATCTGTGTGATATTATTTTATATTTCATTTTATAGTTATCTAATATGTAGATAGCGGATTCAACTAGTCCATAGTAATTATTGAGGCGCATGGCACACATTTTTATATGTAGTTGCCTGCTGGGATGATTTACTATTTATTGAACACCTAAATCCCAACCTGCACATAACTCATTCTGAGAATTTTCACCATTGATGCTGTAGCCTCAATTCCTTATTGCCCCTAATTTATGTTAGTAGACTAATCTACTTAGCTTACGCCAGCGTGAAATCACTGGTGATTGGGTCTTATGATTTACATGGCCGCCTGCCAGTAATTTAATTATTTGATGGATTGCACTTTTTTATAGAAAACCTTAAGCCCTAGTTTCTGACTTCTGATCCAAATTAGATACCATAAGTTTAGTATACCATCCTTAAGGACTGCTTAGTAACTACAAAAAGCACCAATGAGAACTCTGGTAGAGAAAGAATATATGAGGAGGATTGTCAATGGGAAGGGATCCTTTTATGAAATAAAAACTGTACTAGCCTACCTAGAAGATTACCTGAGCGAGCCTGTAAGCCTTTAGCAGTATTATAATAATACAATGTGCTCCCTTGTTTTCCTAATAAAAGCCCTATTACAATATATTAGGCTTTTATTGTGTTCTTAGTCAAAATTACTGTCCTCATTTAGTACCTTGTATTTTTTGGTGTATTGATCTGTGCACTTAAAATACAACGCCCCTGCGTTTATTTTAACATTTGGTGCTCACTACAAGGGGACACACCTTGTCTTTCTGTGTATCATTTCAACAAGTATGGATTATGGTTACTTAGTCAGAGACTATCTACTGGTAGAGGAAGTGCAACTTCTGAACGTTAAAGGGCTTGGTCCTGAAGCTTTAACAAATTGTTCCAACAAGATTGACAATTATGAGCAGAATTGAAGGGCCACATTGGACTAATTTCTGATATCCTATTAAGTCATGATCAGCAAATGAAGGACTTAGTTGAAATATGGACGGAGATGTTTTCTACATTACCAAATTGACCCAGGAGCTGTTAGTAGCGTGCTTGTAACACTCCAGTTCCAGTAGAGGTGGGGGCGAGGGCCCACACCACTGCAATGGAACCCACCGCTAAATAAAGGGTAAACAAAGATCACCCAGAAGGGCGGTTCACAGAAGAGCCCAAGCAAGGAAGGCACGCATTTGGTTAATTTGGACCTCTTGGAGGTCAAAAATAGGACTAGATAAATGCACATAGACAAAAATTAAAACAAAGGGGTTTTTATCAAACCAGATGACTAACGAGGAAAGTTGGTTTTATGGAAACATAATTATTTACTGGAGGGTAGTTGTTGATTGGCAAAGTGGTGCCAAGCCTAAGTGAACTAATAGGCGAACGCTACCATTAGCCAGGGTCCCATAACACAAGATTGTCTGAACTCAAGCTATAAATTTTAAATTGACTTATCCCAACTTAGAAATATTATAAACGGAAATTGGTTTCAAATCCCTGTTCTTCAGGTAACTATAATGAACCGTCAGAGTTGAGAACGTAGCTAGTGCATTTTAACACCCTGGCTGTAACGCCTGGCTGAGCATCACGCACATACTCAGGAAAACCTGGGCATATCTCGCCTGTACCCAGCCTTGGTCTGGGGTATGTTTCAAATCAGGAAGGCCTTGTAACTTGACCTTTTTGCCTCATGACGTCCAGCCTTGTCTATTCAGTCTCTGCCCTCAATTATGTCATGTAGCCATGACAGGAGCTTGACTCTTTATGTGAGGAAATTATTACATTGAAAGCGAAATTTTAGACTGCTAAACAAATGATTGTCAATATGGAATTCCGTTGCAGGTTAGACGACACAGTTTCTCTGAAGTATTATCCAGTTTAAGTCTGAGAATCATCAGAATAGTTGTCAGTGTCATCTAGGTCAAGGTCCTCACGAATCTCTTCCGCAAGAACATGATAGCGATGGAGAAGGGTCACGGGTTATGTGTAACCAGCCTGTTGTCTTCCTATCCATTCTGACCATTGAAGCTTCTAAGAAATCTGACAATATGGTGGCTCACAGTTGTTTCACTCCCCCTCTTCATATTTGTACCCTGGAAAGTTAGATAGGGACATTGCAGGGCCCTTGGCACTGCAGCCATGATAATCAAATTATAGTTAACTCTGTTAATATACCAAGTTTCAATAAAATGGAAAATGCACATAACTTTATGGATATAGTCAGGATTAGTATTGCTGAATAATCTGAGACTTCTAAGTTAACAGCAGTAATGGGCTCGTTGTACTCCAAAAGTCAAGAGTTAGTCATGCAAATTTTTTGAAGAATGCTGGCATGTCCTACCATAATGCTAAGGATCTTCTTATCAAGAAGTTCTGCGAGCTGAAAGGATGACCAATCATAAGATGGAGTTCCTTAATATCTCTTTTAGAAGAGATTATCTATTAAAGTATTTGCTGAAAGCTTTTATTTAGAGGTGCAGAAGTTATCTGGGGCTAATTTAATAAATGATTTTGACGCCCAAATTGCCATTAACCTCGCCTGTGAGCCCTATACTGAGTTGTATCAGGTTTTGATACCAGTTTTGAATGTAGAATGATATTACACAAATGATGAACTATATCCATCATTGCGCTGTCACCTTTTGAGGGCCTAATCCAAGTTTAAAGGAGGCGTGCAACTCATCTAATTGGGGTATCTCCTTAAATAAGGAATCAGCTCAGCCATATGGCCCTCTTTATGAAAAGCCTAACAGTATAAGGTCATTTGTTTTCCTTGAGATTTTTGGGGCGTTATGCCAACTATTGGTATAAATTTAAGTTCCATTTATAGGGATCATTTGCAAACCCCGTGAAAGAGGCGGACTTGGAAAAATCAGGGTGTAGAACAGGATATTGACATCTGCATCTTCTAAAAATCCCAAGTATAAAGAAATATTTGACTCCACCTTCAGCCCAATGAAAAGAGGACAATGATGCCTCACCTCTGATGGTTTAGCAAGTGATAGCTGAAGATAGGTTAGTTGTGACTAACCACCTATTAAAAAATCTGATGCAAGTTGGCATTAAAACTAGTTGCAAAGCCTTACATTCAACTGTTAGTACTACAAGAGCTTCAACTTACCTCTAGAAATATCCACATTTGAATGAATCTCAGGTGTGTAGCGCACTGGCTCCTTCCAATGAGCCACGAATGAATTATGATGCAGGTCTAAGTCAATGACTAAAGGCTAGACAAGGTCCCTGAGACCATTCTTCTGGTGCGTGTGCTACAGGTCCATGGATAAACACCTCTTGGAGGACAGTTGCGAGTATGATTGCCCCCTGCAACATGCACTGACTCCAAGACAAGATTTATAGGGAGGCAATAGCCTTCCAAATCTTGCTCTCAAAGTTTACCTCCTTTTGTATAGACCAGACATGGCCGCTGTTAGATTAAAATAACTATTATAAATCTCGGAAGACAATAATAAAAATAAGTAAGGCTTAAAAATGGCTATATTGGAAATATTTAGAAAAGTTGATATAATACGGAACTAGAGACCCTCCAATTCTCAAGTCCCTTCTCTTATAGCTCTCTTCTGCAAGCATAGATCAAGCTCATACATCATGCTTGACACTATGTCTTTAAAATATTCTTAAGAAAACCCCAATTGTTCTAGACCAGATTATAATCCACAGTGGCTGATCCACCGCACCCAAGAATCGTTCCTTTTCAGATTCAAATCCACCTTTAAACTAGAACCCAACCACTTAAAAACCATTTGGGTTGACCCAGGCCTGACGAAAGTTCAACCGCCTTCCTTCCCTAGTCTCAGTCCCAACCTGGGGTCTATCCAAGACAATACTCTTTCACCCCCTCTATCTTTCACACCAGCTTGTCCTATCTTATCAAAGATCAGGGTAATATGATGTTGAGGGATTACATCAACCATCACATCACCCCCTAGACAAGAAGAACTAACAGGTCTATCCAGGACACCAGGCGCTATCTCTGGACATCTGCCACGTGGCCTTTTTGATTGGATGACCCTTCCACCGGACCAAAAATGACCAATGACCCCAACCACCTTTATGTCCAGGATCTCCTCCACCTTGTACTCCTCAGCCCCCCTTTCAGTTGAAACAAAGGAGAGGCCCTTTAGGTGGCTGTCCAAGAATTATTTGAGCTGCGACACATGCAACGCTGAATGAGCCCGTGACCCCTCTGGCAACTTCAGCTAAAACGTTACCTCGCTCACCACCATCTCTATTGGTATGGTCTAAAGCCACTGGCCCCAACTTCTGGCTCCTCACAGGTATGGCATAGTTCCAAGCATTTACTAAGACCCAGTAGCCCTTCTTGAAAACACTCCCCTCAGAGCAATGACTATCTGCTTTCCTTTTCTGAGCTGCGACTGCCGCCTATAGATTCCTTCTCAGGGCCTCAAGGTATCCTGAGTCTCACGTGACAGCGCATCTGCTGCTGGATTCTGACCCAGCTCCTGAGGCTTCATACCCTCTGGGTGATGACCATTATTTGTGTAAAATGGGGTCATTTTGTGGATGCATGCTTGAAGTTGTTATATGAAAATTGCGCCAACTTCACACAACTCACTAAATCATCCTGCCGCCCTGAGACGCAGTACCTCAAATACTGTTTCAATATTTAATTTACCCTCTCAGTCTGGCCAACCGATTGGGTATGTTAAGCTGATGAACGGTAGGCCTTTGTCTTCAAGTTTACTAACAGATGTAACTAGAGCTGAGATTTGAACCGCGGTATACAGTCTGACACAATCTCCTTTGGCACCCCATGTTGGGAAAAGACCTCATTTATAAAGATCTAACCTGCTACCTTTGCAGAGATGATTGACCAACAAGGGAAAATCTCTGCATACTTTGTCAGGCAATCCACCACAACCATCAGGGCGTCCATCTCCTTGGACTTGGGCAACCCTGTGATAAAATCCACACTCACAGAGGCCCACGGTCTAGAAAGAATCTACAGTGGCTTCAGTTTCCCTCCTGGCTCCATACGGCGGGACTTTGAACTGGCACACACCACACATCACTCCACATACTGCTGTACTGCCGCACCCACTCCTCTCCATGAATACTGGTGATGAAACAAGTCCAGCGTCTTCCCCCACCTGGATGTCCAGCCAAAGGATGATCATAGATAGATGCCAACACCTCCTGCTGCAAACTCATCACTTGAATCCAGATCCTTCTTTCATGCCGGATAAGGCCTCCCCAGACTGGGAACACCACATGTCTCATTCTCTCTCCTCCCCTTCTCTCATCTCATCCAAAATCCGCCTGCCTAACTCACTCCTCCGCTGCGCAATCCAAATTCTCCCCAATATTCCTTCTCTCCAACCCTGTATCATCGCAAACATACTCACTGGCAACATTTTAGCGGTGTTAAACCTCCTTAACTCCTCCTCAATACACCAACCCTGAATCACGACTCACAAATATGGCAAGATACTCTGTTTCCCTGGCTTATACTCAGTCCAAAAGTCATAATGAACCAGATACAACTGCCATCAGGCCTGTCTCTGATTCATCAGACGTGGGGACTTACAATACTCTAAGACTCAATGATCAGTCCATATTACAACTGGATGCCTGGAGTACAACAGGTGGTGTTGCCACTCCTTAATACCGCCACTAAAGCCAAAAGTTCCTTGTCATAGACTGGGTAATTTGTCTCAGCAGGCACCTTCTTTTTGCTAAAGTAACAGACAGGTTGCTCAACCCCATCTTTACCCTCTTGCTCTAACACTGCTCTAAGCGCAAAGTTTAACACATCCATATACACTACAAACGGCCTGTTGGAGTCAGGATGGACCAGAACTGGGGCTGTCAGCTGACTCGTCTTCACCCACTGGAAAGCCCTTTCCTTAGCCTCCCCAAACAAAGGGTTATTCCCAGTAAACATTGTTAATGGAACAACCCACTTGGCTAGATTCTGAGAGAACCTTCTTACAAAGTTCACTACTCCCAAAAAACTCAGCACCTTGGTCCAATTCCTAGGGGCCTTCTAATCCTTCACCGCTCGCAGCATATCAGGACATATCACTAACCCCCTTGGAAAACCACATTCCCCAAGAAGGACACCAAGTACTTATTAAACTCACACTTGGATGGCTTTAACTTCAAGCCCGCCTAGCTTATCACCTCCAGCACACTCCACACATCCTTCATGTGATCTTGCATTGAACTAGAAAATACCAGAAAAGCATAAATATAGGCAATGCAACGCTTACCCATCAATACCCCCAATACACAGTCAATCATGCTTTGGAAGACTGTGGGGCATTATGCAGCCCAAATGGCATAACCTGGTACTCAAGTTCCCCAAGTGGCACTTAAACGCGGTATACTTTAGATGCTCCAGCCACACAGAAATCTGATTGAACGTGTCAACCAGATCCAATTTGGTGAACACCACACGTCCTGAAATCACGGGTAGAATGTCTTCCATGAGTGGCATCATATAAAGGTCAAACTCTGTCACAGCATTGAGCCACTGGAAGTCCACACAAAGACGTAGCTCCCCACTCGCCTTTGGCACCAGCAAAACTGACAAAACCACAGACTATTTGGATGGCACAATCAAACCCAAACCTAGCATCTTATAGAAATTTAATCAAGAGCCTCCTGAGACCAAGGATTCAATGGATAAACTGAACATCCACTTGGCATTTCAGAGCCATCTTTGAACCGGAAACTAAATGCAAAGTCCCCCGTAGATGGGAAGGGTGCCTCACCCTTAGGTTCAAACACTGATGCAAACTTCTGGTACTCCTCTGGCAAGCCCTCCAATGGCGCGACTGAAGATATTCCCCCATACGCTTCATTAATGACCCCTGGGACTAGAAACCCAAACCCCGCACATAGCCCCCTGGCGACAACAGCACTTCCTCTTCAACATATAAAATTTCAGATGGAACTGGTGCTACCACTCATCCCCAGAACCACTGGGTAAGCAATTGTGCCATAGCATGAAATTCTTCTTCAAAATCATCTGGGCCTGGTCTCAACAGGACCCTGGCCTTCACCTTCCAGACCGCAGTCCACTTGGTAGCATCTGCCAACAACACAAATCCATCATCCTGCAACGGCAATCTACATCTTCTTGCCCACTCCTCCTCCACATAATTCTTATCATCCCCAGTGCCCACCAGGGCCAGGACCTTTCCAAACTCCTTCTCAGGACCTTCTCGCACTTCTACAAGTAAAAACAAATATGAATAAAGCGAAGAAAGCGGTTTATTCTAGGACATTGGCTTCACTGGTTTCTTGAAAATATAATAAGCATTTTTCTTCTTTCTCAGGACCTACATAATCTGAATGGAGGCCTCTGCCATTGCTGCCTCTAGAACTTCGACGCCTTCTCCAGGCTCCCCCTGACTTTTTTCTCCTCCATATACCTTAATTTCTTGGAGCTGTGCACTGGCTCCGAACCTGCTCATCTCATTGACTCCTGCCAATGAAAACCACCTGGGAATGCACCAACTCCTGGCTAGCCTGGGTTAAAACACCTGTCGCTCCACCTGCAAGGCCTAGGCCACCTCTTTCTCAAACGTCACCGCAGGCTGCAATGCCGCCATTGCCCACAACAAATCAGCCTGAAAATTTTGACAGAACATGCGAGGAAGCTAGACTTTGGCGCCTTGGCTGCTTTGGCCAGTGCCTGGAACATCCGAACATATTCCTCCACAGACTTCCTCCCCTGAATGCACTGCAACAACGCCAACCAAGCTGAATCTTGCGCCTCATCTAGACACGCCGCTCAGTCAATCAAATCCAAACACTCCTCTGCTGAGCCAGGCAACCCCGCCTGCTCCTCAAAAAGTTCACGTACCCAGCTTAAAAAGTTTCACTGGCAAGGTCACCAAAGCTTGGCTCAACTGTTTAGTGAACAAACCCTAACTCCCTGAAACCTTTGTCAACCGCCCTTGGAACTCAACCTGACCAAGCGTCTGATGGATCAGCTTTAACTCCTCTGAAATCAGCAAGGATGTAATCCTTTCTCTGGTCTTCACCGGTCCTACCACTTTCCCACCACTCTGGGACATACACTCCACCACCTAATATACCTCACGAAGCAAAAACACTGCTGAAAATATTACCAATAAAAGCGTCGTGGTATGGTGATGCTACACTTGGGACACAACTGCTCTCAGCTCCTCTTATGCTTTACACCACAATGACAGGAAAGTGAATGAATTCCTCTTAATTTAACGCACCAGCTCCTTACAATGAGCCACAAATGAATTTGGAAGCAGGGCCCAAGTCAATGACCAAAGGGCAGACAAGGTCCCTGAGACCATACTTCTGGTGCGTGTGCTACAGGTGCCATGGACAAACACCCCTTGGAGGACAGTTGCGAGTATGATTGCCCCCAGCAACATGCCCTGGCTCCAAGGTAAGATGTATAGAGTGCAATAGTCTTCCCAAATTCGATCTCAAAGTTCACCTCATGTTTGTATAGGCCAAACATGGCTGCTGTTAGACTAAATTAACCAATATAAACCTCGGAAGACAATAAAAAAATAAGTAAGGCTTAAGAACCGTCTTTTGGATATATTTAGGCAAGTTGATAGAAAATGGAACTAGAGACCCTCCAATACTCAAGTCCCTTCTCTTATAGCTCTCTGCTGCAAGTATAGATCAAGCTCTAACGTCATGCTTGACACCATGTCTTTGAAATATGCTGTAAGCAAATCCCAATTATTCTAGACCAGATTGAATCCCATAGTGGCTGAGTCACTACACCCAAGAATAGTTCCTTTTCTGATTCAAATCCACCTTTAACCTAGAACTCAATCACTTCAAAACCATTTGGTTTGACCCCAGGCCTGACAAAAGTTCTAACCGCTGTACTTCTCTGGTCTCAGTCCCAAACTGGGGTCTAGCCAAAACTAATGCTCTTACCTTTTCTACCTTCCACACCAGTTTGTCTTTTATTCTCAAAAATTAGGGTAATGTGATGTTGAGGGAAAACATCAATCATCACAAGGTGGTGATTCTTATTAAGACTATGATGAAATTCAGCCCAGAGATAGGCCTAGAGGTTCAAACTTTTTATGACAAGTGGACACCTTGTATGTCCTAGCAATAAATCCAGCGGACGCTTATTTTTATGGAGCACTTTAATTAAATTTATATTTTAAATTTATTGCGGGGAAGGCCGACCATGGGATGGACACTTCTGATTATGACTCAGACGAGACAAAACTTAGTACCAGGGGAGGCACCCCAGAGAAGCGATGCTATCTCTTGTTGCCAGCGGGAACGCCACTTATGGGAAGGGAGAGGGAACGTGTGTAGGGGACGTAGCCACTATTCAGCACGTGTGGAGTAAGGGTCTGATTTGATGAACCAGACTTGGAACCAGGAGGAGACCAGCTGTCAGCAACGCAGTGGGAGATATCCAAACATCCACGCTTGAAAGTGATCAACCAAAGTGACTGTATTCTGTGGACAGCTTCAGGGAGGGTGGGGATGGATCCAGCGATGGCATCCAAGACAATCGTGTGGATAGTTCACATGGCGATTGCAACCACCAGAGCACGGAGGGAGGGTGGGAGGGGGAGGCCATTGATGAAGCAAACATATCTCTTGACAGACTGAAGGGATGTGTTTGATCCTGACCTAGCAGACGTTGGACTTCGCGCCATATTACTTTAGAGGTGGGGCACTTCTCCAGGCGGTGAAACAGCGTTACATACTGGCCACACACGACACAGGATGAGAATAAAGCATTAGAGCGCTCAGCTGTACGATACACCTGCCTCAGGCAGCGCCACACATGGGAGCGGACTTGAGGCTGCAACAGAGGATGGTGTGCGTATTTCCAGATAGTCTTTTGGGTCTCAGTGGAATAAGGGATGTCCATCATGTCCAGGTAGTCCACCCTGAATAGGACTTATAGTCGAATGGGGATCACGCCATCATGGATGGGTAGCCCCTGTACCTCTTGTGTGAACTGAGGAGAGGGGCGGCCTCTTCGGGTTGTATGTCCACTAATACGAGTTCTCCACTCTGCGCTTCGCATGGAGAGTAGGATTCGTTTGTAGTGGGTTTTGGTCCCATGAGGACCTGTGGCTGATGTGTGTGATGCGAGGTATTTCATCAGGGAGTGGGGGTTTGATTGATTGTTGAGGCCCAAGGCTCAGGAGAAGTTGGAGCGGGCCGCGCGGGACCAGTGTTGGGATGGGAGTGTAGGAGCAGTGACGGCCGCAATCCAGGTGCCCAGGATCTTGGCGGCATGGGCTTTGAAGTCAAGTAGGCCCATGCCACTATGATGATGAGGGCCAAACATGACCTCTAGCCGTACTGGTGGAGGGCGGCCTGACCAAAGCCAACCTTGTAGCAAAGCATACAGGGATTTGAAGAAGCTTGGGGAGAAGGGGATGGCGTGGGCTCCGAACCAGACTTTGGATAGGAGCATAGAGTTGGCAAGAACAACCCTGCCAGTGAGGGTAGTAAGGTGGGCTCTGAGAGAGGCGATTCGCTTCGTCACGTTGTCCAGTATATGGCACTCCATTACTGCTGACGCGTATCCACCTGCCTCCAACCACACGCCCAGATGGCGTACTGGTCCTATGGTAGGTCGTGGCACAAAGGGGAGCACCAGTGGAGCGGTGTGTTTTAAGTCAGTAAGGCGTGGACGTGGGCGAGCAGATGGGCCGGGTTGGGAACTACTTGCTGGGGCCCAGCAGTTCTGAAACCGATCAAGGAGGATGATTTCGGTTTTGGAGGCATTCAGTGCCACGTTGCTTACCCGGGATTATTCCTGGATGAGGGCTTCAAGCGCGCGTGCATCTTTGTTATTAGACACCCCCACCACGCAATCATCTGCAAATGCCATCATCTTGACTGGGGTTTGGCCTGGCACATGGACCCCCGTGAGTTGGGCATTCACATTTCACAGTAGTGGGTCAAGGCTGAAGTTGTATAAGAGTGGGCTCAGGGGGTCCCCTTGTCGCAGGCCCCTTTGAGGACGGACTACTTCCGTTAGGAAACCTGGGCCGCGCACTGCCATTGTTGCAGATTCCGTGAGCAGCATCACCCAGTTAATGAAGCGGGGAGGTAGGCGGAATTGTTGAAGGCAGGCCCTAAGGTATTCCCAGTTTACTCTATCATAGGCCTTTTGTTGGTCCAAGAATACAAGTGCCCTAGAGGCTGTGGACTGACACACATTAGCCACAGAGTGCACGTTATCCCAAATCGACCTTCTGGGTATGAAACCAAATTGTTCTGGGGAGATGGTGGCAGATGCTACAGTCTTTAAATGGTTAGCCATGATTTTTGTTAAAATTTTGGTGTCTGTGTTTGTTAGAGAAATGGGGCGCCAGTTGGCTAAGTCTAGCCTATCTCCTTTCTTGAAGAGTGTGACCGTAAAGGCCTCATGTCCTCCTGGTAGGAGGCGCGTTTCCAACAGGCTTTGGTTGAGTGAGGCTAGCAGCAATGGGGATATATATTTGAAATATTTTTTGTAGAACTCATATGGAATGCCATCTGGGCCTGGGCATTTTCAGTTTGGCGCACCATGAATGGTAGTCCATAATTCATTTGGAGTAATTAAATTCATTATTTCTGGGTATCGGAAATGGTGCAGATATGAGCTCTGTTGAGAAACTCCGCCATTTTGGCGGGCTGAATTGGTTCAGCTCGGTATAACTCAGAGTAATATCTTTGCGTTTCGATTGCCACTTTGGCCAGTGTGTCCACAATAGAATTATCCAATCTTCGTACCTGTGTGCAGGCCATGCTCTGGCGTGGTGCAAAATTTTTTTGAAGAAGTATGCGGTGCACTTGTCACCTTTAGTGATGCATGTGGCCCTGTATTGGACACAAACCCGATGTTTGTGTTGCCTTTCAAGTGCATTGAGGTGGGTGGCTGCCTCCGCCCACTTCTGGCCCCATGAAGGGCTATATCCTGAGGCTGGAATGTTGGACTCCAAGTGGGCCAATTCCACCAGTGCGTGCGATATAACTGCCAATGTGGCTCGTGAGCATCTGGATGAGAGATGGCGATAGTGGCGGATGGTGTCTTCTTTGAAAGTTGCCCATGTGGAAATGGGGTCCGTGCAAAACGGTGCAACAAATGATTTTGCCAAAGTTGCCTCTTCCACCCACGTGGAAAATCCTGGCGACGTGAGCTCTGGGGGGCGGATTTTGTACCAATGTGGGGCCTTTGCAACTGTGATGGGTAAGTGGTATGTTATGTAACCAGTCGGTGGTTGGAGAATTCCATTTTCATTGTTTTGAAGTGGGAGATGTGGGGTTGGAATTTCGCCGGTGCTAGAATAAGGTCGATGCGGGTCATGGACCTTAATTGGCCGTTGTGGACATGGGGACGCGTCATGTTTTTGAGCAGTGGGGCATGTCGCGGCAGCGCATCCATTAACCCAAGGGTGGCCTTTAGAACGCGTAGTTCTACGTGACCCTGTGGGGCATGGGGTGAGGGCAGCCACCGGTCCATTGGTGAGGTTAGCCAACAGTTTATGTCGCCAATTAGGAAAGAATCAGGGGGTAGCGGGAGGGATTTGACCAACGAGAAAAATTCCTGACACTCATGTGCACCGTTTAGGGTGTAAATGTTGATGATTGTGTGTGCAACATTGGCCCATGAGAAGGTGACAACAAGCACTCGGCCATTTAGGAATGTTTCTGAAGATGTAAATTTGAAAAAATTGTTTTTCCAAATTAGCACCCCACAGTGCTTCGACCAAAATGATAGGGATGGTAGGAGCATTGTTTTCCAAGCTTCCTCGGAGCCTCATGGACAGTGGGACTCCTGGATGGCCAGGATATCCACGGGTAAATTGTTTTGTAAAAAACTCAGTTTCCTAGCCCGGGATGGGGAGGCCTTGAGTCCAGTGATATTCAGCGTCCCTAGAGTGAAGGTTTCCCCCATTGCACCTTAGGTGCGAGGGGGTGGGCCCCCAGGCCCACCAGCCTCTTCCAGGTCCCCACGGGCTTTCACAGCAGCGCGGGTATTAGCAGCAACGCTATTGGGGTTTTTGTTAATTTTTGCAGAAAGAGTCACGTTGGCTTTGGCCTTCGCCTTTTGTTTTCCCGACGTCAGACGAATTTTTTGCGGTGCAGATAAGTTTGGTGCACCATCGAGTGGGGCAAAAATTTTTTTTCGGTTGGGATAGGTCCCAAGTCAGTTTTGACTGGGGCTTGGGTGCAGCGATTGGGTGAGATCAAATCTCCCATCAGATCCTCAGATTGAGTGGCCCATTTGGCATGGGCCTCCCAATCTGATTGGGTGATGGATTCCCGAGTTGCTTCCGCCATGAAGGTCTCCATGTCCTCCTGGAGTTGTGAGTGTGGGATGGTGGTGGTGGCCTTGGCTGCTTCCTTGGCCGCGATCCTATGGGCCTGCTTGGCCTTCTTCCGCTCCTGCGGGGAGATGGGCTTTACCAATAGGTAGCAGCCTTGTGCTCCCCACGGGAAAGCCTCCTTGGTGCTTGTGGTTGGTTTGTAGTGCGCCTCTCCACTGGCCATGGCCGCCGAGGGGTGCTCTTGGAATGTGACGCCCTCTTTGATGGGGCATGCATGCGCCTTATGGCTGAACGCGTCACAGTGGGTGCAAATGGGGGCGCGCTGTCCACGGTTACCCGGAATGGGTGGGTGGTGTGCCCTGCGATGTCAATAAAGGTGGAGTGCGGGATCTGGGTTAGGTCCTTCACAATCTCCTCAGTTGGGGTCAGAACTGCAATGGCTTTGCCGGTGCACAGGTGTGGCATCAGCGTGAAACGTTGCATTTCGAAAGATTGTATTTCACCATATATGGCGAGACCATCTTTCAGGTGTTGCTCCAAAATGTCACGTTTTACCGTAGTAGGCAAAAAGTCAAACGTGAGGAAAATTTGGTTTGATTTTGTCCATCTGGTGCGTTTAGTTTTGATGACCTGTTGCCCTTCGGGAGGTCGACCACTATGCACACTGCTGAAGCCTCATCTGCTGCTATTTTGCTTTTGAAACCTAGGTCCAGCCAACTGCACGACATGGAGTGAGGTGCAACGTACACCGCGGTCAGGAAAATTTTGTGTACATCTTCACAAAATTTTTCCCATAGGGCCGTTTTTTGGATGTCCAGATACACATGGACTCCAAATTCCACCGACGAGAGTGGCTAGGAATGTGGCGTGTTGATGTACTGGTTGCATCGTGCTTGCCATGCGAGTATCTCTGAGGAAATTGTGACCGCCAGTTTTTTTAGATTTTTTTCTATTCCGCTGGATTCTCCGGGGCGTTTTCAAACGTTAGAGGCCGCGGGCCTTCCACCTGCTCCTCTTGCCTTGCTTGCCCAACTTCTCCCAGACATGGGTGCAGACTAATCCCATCTATGAGATTATCAAACTAGATTTAGTCTTGAATTGAATGGGTTGCAAAAGTGTTTGCAACGAGAAAGAAAAGTTTTTAATGCACTTATATTAATATTTCAGTAATTTAGTTTAAAGTCCATGCAATTGTGGACAGTGGGGCACTGGTTGATATTGTGTCCAATACCTGATGAAGAGAATGCCTAGCTCTTGAAATAGATCATTGAAAATCTATGGTATGGAGGTCCCTCAGACAACAAATTCTGAAGGAGCGTACAGTGCTTTGCCGCTGCAATTTGGCCCATGAGTGGTCACCGCTCCTGCTAACATTCTCCCAAATTAGAATTATGAAATCCTTATTATTATCTCATTTATGAGTGCTCATGGAGTCAAGGCTGATTTTGAGGAGAATACTTTGGAAACCCTCAGTTAAACCATTCCATTATTTTGTAATTGTAAGGATGAGGCCCTGATGCCTTGAACTCAGAGGTTTCTCAACCTAGCGTTTAGGAATGGTATGGTGTCCATAGGTTACCAGAAAATTTGGGCTCAGACGCGGTGATTACTGTTGGGATTCTGGACTGAATTGAAACCCATAATTAAAATGGATGGCAGATTTTGATCCCATTTCAAAGCTTGGAATATAATTATTATTATTGGGGATAATCTCTGATTAACTTTACCTAAGCTTCCCGAATATTTGGATATGAACCCAATCTGAAATGACGATCAAATATTGCTCAATTGACATGATCAGAGCGTTTCAGAATCCCCAAAGTAACGAGTTAGGTTTAGATCTTGGCTTGGACATGCTTAATAATTCACTAAAAACCTGGCACTAGAATTCTTTCTTATTATTAACTTATTAATATTATTTTATTGGTAAACTCAAGTGGCAGTTACACTAAGCTAGGCATCTATTGCCTAGTAGTTTACTTATGTTCCTTCTTCCACTATCTGACTGCTGGCTATTATGACTCCCCTCCAAACCTCACCTTTATCCTCTTAACACTATAATTATTGTGAAAATTTCTCCTATTAAAATTTCTTTTGGAAGGTCAAACTTTTTACCACCCTTACTTGGATACACCAACCTAGAAATTTTAGTCCTAAGTTGAAGACTTTATTTAATTAATGTTAAACTTTTATCCATCTAGTACTAAAAAAAATGTTAACCTTTTATATCCATCACCCAGGTCTTTGGAAAACCTGGCCGCCTTCTTAAAAGATGAATGGTTTACCAACCCCTACATCCTGAAAGTTACCCAGAGAGAATGCAGAGTCTTTGGGGATTTTGCCACGTGCTAATTGTGATTTAACTATTCCAGCAGGCCATCAAATAATAGTGGGAACATAAATCAAAATTATAAAAACCTAAAAATTATATGGTGAAATATTTGTAACATTCTATCATTCCTATTTGGAACTTTTTGCTGCAACTGTGATTAACCTCCTTAACCACAGAGAAATTCAAATTTTTTTAGCTAATTTGCATGCATGCCCTATTCTGATATAGGGATACCAGATTATCGCTTTTGTGCATATGTTACCTGTTGTGATTATAATAAGACTGGACAATAAGCCCTGAGTCATTATGGCGGTATGGGTGAGATTGGCTGAACTGAGTAATTTATAATATGTATGAAGATTGCCTTGACATAAGGTGATAGGGTGATACTGAGCCTTAAACAGATATCTAGTGGATCGCCTTCAAATCAGACAATAAGGTGATGTCAACGTACAACAAATAATGAGTAGATTGCCTCAAACTAAGGCACTCGCAAATTTAATAAATAGTAAACTCTACCAGAACCTATGAGAATAAGGTAGAACTAATAGTCTAAGCAAAAGGGTCAGTATTGACCAAGTACTATTATATAAGCAATATGAGAAGATTGAAAGGGGAGGACAAAATAGTAGAAGAGAGCAAGCGTAACAGTGTTTATCTGCTATATATATTTAATTAATTAAAAAGAGTATTGTTGGGGCAATTGATCCATTATTTATTAAGGTTTATTATGTTTCCTTAAGGACAGCGATATTCATATTGTTGGTCCTATTGCTCAGTGGGCTTAACCCTGTGCAAAACTCCTTTGGCATATCTCCAATATACCGCTGAAATTATAGCAGTGGTGCTCACTATAGGAAGCCCATTGACCGATTAAAATTTTTGGTTTATTATCCAGTTGCTAAACATGGCATCTCAGGCCTGCACTAAAGTGGAAGCGTCTTAGTCCGCTGTGCTTGAAGAAGCTGCAGAAATCAAACTTGTGGACACTGTGCTCAAAAAAAACAAGAAGAGCTCCTATAGGAGCGTGACAACATTAAAAATCAATTGAAATATGAGGTAGTTTAATTGCAGGTACTTGGAAAACGGAACAAGCAACTTTTTGATTACCTGAATGATGCTACTGAGCATCCACAATGTATGGACTGGAAGTTGAAACCTACCTTTTGGCCGCCTCATCCCAATGGGAAATTGGAAGATTAATAGGTTACTTGGAAAGGGTCATACTATACTGAATACAAGAGTGATGTAGCTGTTCAGCTCATGATGGTAGCCCTCTGGATATTTTTTGTCCTGACCCAGCGAAACTTTTATGTAATGGCAATTCTGCCCACCAAAGAGACCTACGCTCCACAGGCTTGCAGTTATAAGTGGGAAGAGGAGGTCTTCATTGACAAGCTACCCACTTTCAATTGCAATGGGAAATCCATGGGTTATTCAAGCGGTTTGATTTTGCGATGGAAGAAGCCTCAGATCAGCATAAGATAAAATTGCTGATAATATCCCTGGATGTTGGAAGTGCTAACCAAGTTACTTGCTATCTTCCAAACAGTTTCACTACATATCAGGAGGTGAAGGAGATTGTGCTGCAGTTGTTTGGAGGCACTGCTAAGATGTTATGGTGGAAGGCTGAGTTTCTAACTATAGGTTTTTATCATAATGAGACTCTTTCTGAGTTTGCAGACCACTTCAAGATGGTAACACGTGCTAATATGGGCAGGTACTCTAACTAAAGCCAATGTGGTATTTGCGATGACTTCTGCGGTGAAGCCATACCGTAAGCTTTACAATGTCATGGCTCCATTTTTAGAGGACAACGTACCCCTGCTCAAAATTGTCCAAATTTTGCGCCGCCTATCTGGTACCTTTACTATGCCCAATACAGAGCGGAAACCTACAGCATCCGTCACCAGACTTTTTTATTTAAGGATTACTCCGCCCTGTCCAGAGTCCATCTAGTAACCCCTGGCCATATTATAACTACGTACCTCGTCCTTGGCCAAGTAAACATCAGCAGTCTAGCTATCAGCGTGGCCCATCTTACTATAATTAAGTATGCGAGCCCTACATGGTAAATTGTTTTGATTGAAGTCACCATGGGCACTTAGCATGGGGTTGCCCCTATCGTTGGGTTCACCATGTACATCAGGACCAGTACTATCAGGGAAAAGTCAGAGCGGAGTAGAGATGCGACTCTCTACCTCTGCTAGCCAAAAAACAAACGTCCCACCTGAACCTATTAATGTTCAGTCAGTGGAAATCCCTTAGAACAATGGCGCCTTCCTATATCAGCAGCCAGTTAAAGGGGTAAATGTGTTGACACAAGCGCAAGTCAAGGACATAGCGAAAGAAGGACTTCAGAGAAACCAAAGCTGTACGCTTGTCATATGTTTGACCAAGTTTCCCCTGACAAGTTGGAACCATCCGAATATGTACCTTCCTTGCATGGAGTAAATGCCGCCCTTTCTAGTAGACACTATTATCAAGGAATACCCCAAAGTTGGTGAAGGGTTTATAAGTTTACTGAGGAACCAGGATGCTTTAAATGGTCATGTCTTAAACAGTCAGGATTTTTCTTATTCAAAGTGTACAAACGGTGACATTGTTGAAATCAAAACCCAAGTCCACGCAATAATAGATGCGGGTGCCCTAGTCAACATAGTTTCCACTAAGTTGGTGGCAGAGTTGACATTAAAACATGATGTAGATCATTGCATGATGTATGGGACTGCTGGAGCGGAAAACATGGTCTCAGAGGGAGCTTACAGTGCACTTCCCTTTCTGTTTGTATCGATTGTTGTTGTAGCTCTGGTGTTAGTTTTACTGAACAGCAATTATGACCTAATAATTGTAACTGCATTTATGAGACACTTTGGTGCTGTCATTGAGATAATTGAAGAGACATTTGAAATGCTAGGGCAGCGGATCCCAATTTCTTTTACCTCTAGCAGAGTGCTAAAGGATCCTGTGCATATGGGCCATATCAACCTAGCTTATAGTGAAGAAGTGATCCCAGTGCATTACCATCGACTAAATAACAAGACCTGGGCCCTTTAATAACAGATATATGAATATAAAGGGCTGCATCTCAGAGCTACTGGCCCTATATCCGTATCTTTTGGTCACCAAGTAATAGTGAACACTGAATTGAAGGTAGAAGTGCCAGATGGACTTTATGGGGTGGTCATTGGGACTTATCAGCAATAGCGGCTTGAGCCCCATTTGGCTCCAGGCATTATACTCTCAGAACTTGGGGAGATCAAGGTTTTACTTGTGAAATTGCAAAAAGAACCACTACAGATCCGCTGACATCAAATTATGGCGTATTTAAACTTGACCCCTGTTGAGGAGGTCCTTCAGGTTCACAAGTTCGGGTCACTGGATGAATTCAGTCTAGCTGTTGAACCACAGCTTGGTGTAATGACTGTAGTACCTCATGATGCATTAATGGGATTATCAGAAGCACAGAATGATTGAGTAATAGCTTTATTTCAAAAAATAAGGAAATTTTTGATGTTGATAACCATGATTTAGAATGTACATGGGGGTGGTCCATCAGTTAAACACTAGAGATCATCCTCCCATCATGTCATGGCCAATCTGCCAAATGAGTACAACTGAGGAAGTAGTGATAGAGGATATTAAAAAGCTACTGGAGCCAGAGATGCTCGAGTCTTCAAAGAGTCCATGGGCTTTGCCCAACCTCATTGTAAAAAAATAAGGAAGGTACCAGCTAGGTGGTAATAGACTACTGGAAGCACAATAGTATTACTATGAAGGACTCATATCCCTTGACGCAGATCAGCGATGCGCTGGATCATTAAGCGGAGCTCGTTACTCCTTGGCAATGGATTTGATATCAGGTTACTGGCTGATATTTTTTCCCACAGCAGAATAGGATAAATGTGCCATTATTATGTCCTAAGGCTTTTCCAACCCGACCCATATGCCATAAGGGCTGTTTAATTCCCCAGCTACGTTACAGCGGGCCATGGACACAATTTTCATCAATCTTAAGCTGTCATGCATCCTCGTGTACCTTGACAATATCAATATATTTTCCCATACATTCTCTAAGAATCTTACCCATTTTAAGGAGGGCTTTCGCCAGCTTGCTGCGGCCAACATCAAGATCAAGCCCCGTAAATTCCAAATCTTTAAGTGCTAACTATTTTATCATGATCTTGTAGTATTTGAGAACAGGCTGAAGCCCCAACCAGCAAATGTGTAGGCTATTTGAAAGATGATTTTAGCAAACAGCAAGCACAATATACAAGTATTTTTAGGGATGGTCGGCTGCTACTGCCACTTTATATCCAAATTCATTTATTGGAGATTCGCTGTTTGAGTTATTAAAGAAGGATGCTGTGTTTCAATGGAAGGAATTTCAACAATGCTCCTTCAATACACTTTGATGGCGCTAAGCAGTGCACCAGTGCTGCACTATTCAAATTTTACCAAAGAGTTTATTGTCCAGACGGATGCAACCATTTCCGCCAATGGGGAGATCCTATCCCAAAGAGACGATGAGGAGGAGCATCCCGTTGCATACTTCAGTCAGAGCCTAGACAGCCATGAGCATAAATATACCATGACTGAGTGGGAGTGCTTAAAGGTGATCTACGCATATAAGAAAACTAAAGTACTTGCATGGAGTGAAGTTCAAAGTTGCAACAAATCTCACTTTTTTACACTGGTTGCAGAATCTCAAGAAGCCTGAAGGGCAGCTAGTCTGATGGGCTCTCAAACTGTAGGCTTATGATTTCTAAATCCTTCAGCAACACGGAGCAAAAAATCAATATGCTGATTGCTTATCAAGCTTGCCAACCTATGCGTTATGGCAGATCTCAGTGACATAATGTATGATAAAATGCTTTGCGGGAAATATGACAAAGAGCCGCCTCAAGTAATCAAGATATTAGATGGAATAAGGGCCAATACGTTCCAGAAGAATGGCAAATTGTACAAGTGGATAGGGGAAGCTAAGGTGTATATCCCAGGGCCTTCCACCCACCCAAATATTATCATGAGCGCACACTGAGCAGTTGGACATGGTGGAGTAAACAAGACCCTGGAATTGTTGCAACTTTGGTACTTATTGGAAAGCATGTAATTTGATGTGCTTGAAACGAATTCCTGCTGAAACCAGTGCCAAGTGGAAATCCATTCCTTCAAAAGACTTTGTACCAGTTAGTGAAACCCAATTTTGCTTGACATACGGTTTCCCTTGATGTTGTTGGCCCCCTGCCAATGGGAGCTAACTGGTTCAAGTATATTATGGTGTTGATTGACTACTTGACCAGGTAGGTTGAGGCATTGGCAATACACAATCTGGGGTCTTCACTGTGGCAAATATTTGTGATGGAATGTATCATTCAACAAAACGGCTGTCCTAAGTTCATCCTTACTGATAATGGAACCAACTTCACCTCCCACATTTTACCCAAGATCAACGAACAAATTGCCAACCACAGGGTTTTGGTGACCCCATATCACCCTGAGTCTAATGGTATGGGTGAGCAAGTTAATGGAACTTTGGTGAATATACTACGGAAATTAGTAAAAGATTGACCTTCAGATTTGAGTTCCCTCCTATCCACAGCCGTCTTTGATTACAATATTAGCTATCATTCTGCCATTGGAAGAGCCCTTTTCCATTACTATATGGACAGCACCCAGCTTTACCCACCCTGAACTATGCCTGCATGGAAATAATGGCGGAATGGATTCTCAAAGTTACTTAATTAACCTAATGAATACTCTAATCAATCTGCAAACTGAAGCTTACTCATTCAGTTTAGCCAATAAGATTAAGTATCAATATGCCAATCAGGTATGGCATAGTGGGCTAGCTCAGTTCAAAGATAAGGATATGGTTTTTTCCATGACCAGCACGGGTTGGGCGGAGAAACAAGCTGGCAAACATCTGGATTGATCCATTCATGATAATTGAGAAGATAGGTATCGACGCCTATTATATCAAGGACCCAGAAATTAGTTGGATCAACAATTGAGTGCACGCAAAGTTCCTTCAGGTATATAAACAACAGGATCTTATTATCCAGCCAAGGTAGTAATGTCATGATTATGATATGACTGGACGATAAGCCCTAAGTTGTTACAGTGGAATGGGTGAGATTAGCCAAACAGAGTAATTTGTAATATAAATGAAGATCGCCTTGACATAAGGCGATAGGGCAATACTGAGCCTCAAACGAATATCTAGCGGATTGCCTCCAAATCTGGCGATAAGGTGATGTTGACATGACAAATAATAAGTGGATTGCTTCAAAATAAGGCGATTGTGAATTTAATAATTAGCAAACTCTTACAGAACCAATGAGAATATTGAGGAATGAATAGTTTATGCAAAAGGGTCAGTATTGACCAAGTTACTATTATATAAGCAATACTCGAAGATTGAAAGGGGGATTATTAGTAGAAGAAGGCAAGCGTATCAGTGTTATCTGATGTATATATTCAATTATTAAAAGAGTGTCGTTGGGGCAATTGCTCCATTATTTATTAAAGTTTATTATGTTTTCTCAAGGATGGTGGTCTTCATATCATTAGTGCTATTGCTCAGTGGTATTAACCCTGTGCAAAACCCCTTCAGCATATCTTTAATTTTTTATTTTTATTTTTTATTTTATTTTTTTTATTTATTTATTCGAGGAAGGCAGACCAGGGGACAGACACATACAATATGTAGGGAAGAGGAAAACGGAAAACAGAAAAGGGAAGAGAGCGCAAAACAAAGGAACTCAAAAGATACGACTTGGCACACTTGGGTGTGGCTAGGAGCCACGGGTGGTGGATGACTAGACCTTAAGTGGCCTGGCAGCTCAGGGGCTAGTAGGGTGTACCGCCTATGAAGACTGTGAGGCTTTTAATGTATAATGAAGGAACCAGATTGGAATCCAGTTGCCCAACTGTTTCTTCCATTTGTGTTGGAGTGATCCGAACAGCCAGGCTTGGAAATGGTCGGCCAAATAGCTGTGGAACCTGACGATGGCTTGGTTGAGATTGTGGAGGATCCCGTTGAAAGCGTCGAGGGTAATTGTGTGAATGGACCATATTGCAATACTCACAATTAGAGCCCGTTAGTGTCTGGGGGCTAGGCGAGGCCTGTTGAGTGCCAGGATATCGCGGGATAGTCGGAATTCAGCTGTAGGTGGTTGTTGAAACAAGTGCATTACGTTGGCCCATATATACACGGATGGCGGGCACTCTTCCAGGCGGTGTGCTAGTGTGTTGGGTCCGCCGCAGATGGTGCATGTCTTAAACATTGAGAAAGTACGGTCAGCTGTTCTAAACATATGGCGCATGTATCGCCACACTGTGGAGCATACTTGTGGGGATAAGAGGGGGCAGGTGATGAGGTCCCACACCTGCTTATGAGTGCGCAAATCATATGGGATGTCTTGGTGTTCTAAGTAGTCAATATGGGAAAGAGGAAAGGGTGTTAGTGGAGCAGGCGCGTTAGACACTATTTGTCCCCTGTGAAGTTGCACATAACCAGTTTGAGGTTGAAAGGCTTCGGATTGCTGTGCATAGGAGAAGCTCCAATCCCCTTGTCTTAGTTTGTACAGGATGCATTTGAAATACCGGTTGGTATTGTGCGGTCCAGTGGCGATTGGATGTGTTGCAGGTATTTTATCAGGTTTGCAGGGTTGGAGGGGGACCTCAGATGTAGTGCCCTTGTGAAGTTGGTTTGGGCTGCCTTAGCCCAGTGGGGGGATGGTGGGTTGGGTGACGTTGTGAGAGCTACCCGTGAGCCTAGGATTTGCGTTGCTCTTTCCGTGAAGTTGAGCAGCCCCATCCCGCCTTTCTTCCATGGGCCATACATGGTCTCCAGCCTGACAGGTGCGCGGTAACCTGACCATAGCCAGTTCTGCAGGAGCTTGTAGACTGCATTGGTAAAGTTGGTGGAGAAGGGAACCATGTGGGCAGCAAACCATAACTTTGACAAGATCAGGGAGTTGGCTAGCACAACTCTTCTGGTTAAACTAGCTTTACTCCTCCGCATACATGTCATTTTTTTTGTGATGTTGTCCAAAATGTTGGTTTTGATGGTTTCAAGTGCATATCCACCGGCTTTAAGCCATATGCCCAGATGACAGACTGGGTTGGTGGCGGGGTGGTGTGCAAAGGGTAAACACAGTGGTTTTACTGGCTTGGATCGTTGTTGTGTGGTTGGATGTGTGGTTGGTTGGTTTGTGTGGTGGTGGGAGGGTGGGGCCCAGTTCAAACTGAATTTGCCCATAACCATTACCTCTGTTTTCTGTTTATTCAGCATGGCGTTACACACTGACTCATACCGGTAAATAATCGCTCAATCGCCTTGGCATCCCTATTGCCTGAGACTCCAACAACGCAGTCGTCAGCAAAGGCGAGCATCTTGGTTGGTAGTTGTCCCTCCAACCTGATTCCAGTGAGCTTTGAGTTTGCAATGCAGAGGAGAGGGTCAAGGGTAAAATTATATAGTAGGGGGCTAAGCGGGTCACCTTGTTTGAGGCCCCTTGGGGGTGATGGTGTCGGTTAGGAAACCTGGGCCTCTGATTGCAAACCTGGCTGAGCGCGTTAGGAGGAGCGCCCAGTTTATAAAGCGAGGGGTAGGTTGAAAGCCTTTAGACACTGTTCTAGGTAACCCCAGTGCACTCCGTCATATGCTTTCTTTTGGTCCAGGAAAGCAAGGGCGCCTGTGGGGTTAGCTTGGCAGATGTTGGCAATTGTGTGGATGTTATCCCAAATTGAGAGATTTGGGATGAAGCCAAACTGATGAGGGAGAGGGATGTCTGAGCAATGCAACCCAGACGTTTAGCTAAGATTTTAGTTAGTATTTTGGTGTCAGTATTGGTGAGAGCGATTAAATGCCAGTTGTTTAGGTCTGCCTGGTCTCCTTTTTTGAAGAGTGTGACCACATATGCGTCTTGGCCGCCAGGTAGAAGGGATGTGTCTTCCAGGTATTTATTCATAGTTGCCAGTTGTATTGGTGCGATATATTCAAAATATTTTTTGAAAAATTCATATGGTAGGCCATCAGGCCCAGGGCACTCGTTGTGCGGGGTTGATCTTATTACCTCCATAGTTCATCTTTAGTGATGGATGCTACAAGGTCTGGTTGACCAGCTCTAGTGTCAAAATTAGCCAATGATAAACTTTTTTAATTTCTATAGGTGATGCAAAATCTGCCGTGTACAGGTCAGTATATAATTGGTGTAATTCAGCCAATATTTCTGATGGTGTGGATGCCATTGTGTCATCTGCTCAGCAGACCTGTGTGCAAGTCACCAAAGTTGAAAATTGGTTTAAAATGGCGGAAAAATTGGGCCGTGTGAGTTTCTCTAGATAAAATGTATTTTGATTTGTAGCATACTTTGGTGTAATGCTGGTGTTTTCTAAAGAGGGAGTTTACCTGTGTGGATAGCTGGAACCACAGGCGGCCCCATTGGGGGGTGTATCCCTCATGAGGTGTGTTGTTTTCTAAGTTTTGAAGTTGTCTGATAGCCTTGTTAATTGTCGCGGACATCACGGCTGTTTTTCTTGAGTTCAGGTGGCGGGCTTTCTTGGTTGCACGAGCCTTGAATATTTCCCACTCAGTAATAGGGTTCTCGTTGGGTGGTCATCGTTCTTGCTGTGTTGTTAGCACTGTCTCGATCCAAAGTTTAAGCTCCAGAAGATGGATGGTGCTCAGGTGAACTCTGTGCCAAGTTGGTGACTTTCTGTATTTTCTGAGGATGATAACGCTATCAAGACCATCTGGTGGTTGGAGAAAGGGATAATTGTTGTTGTAAAATCTGATACTTGGTTCCAGAAGTCTATAGGGGCGAGCATCAGGTCAATCCGGGTCATTGAGACCAGCTGGTTATTGTTGTGGTGGTGCCTCATCATGTTGGCCAGGGTGGGGGCTTGTTTGGGAATGGTGTCGCATAGGCCCAGCATTGCCTTTAGTATGCATAGTTCCATATGGCCGTGGGGTATAGCCTTAGACTTGGGCCAGCAGTCAGTAATGGCGTTAAGCCAGCAGTTGAAATCTCCCGCGAAAAAACGTTGCCTCGGGGAAAGGGATTGAGAGGATATTAGAGAAAAATTTTTGGCGGTCATTTGGATCATTTGTGGCATACACACACGCCACAGCGAAATTTTCTCTGTTCCACTCAAGGTCTGCTAGAAGCAGCTGTCCCTCCAGGTGGGAGGATGTGTTCTGGATATTTACTAGAGGGTCACAATTTGTTTGAATTACCACCCCACAGTGGTATATCCAAAAGGATTTGGCTGGAAGGAGCATGGTTGACCATGACTCCTCCTCCCCGGTGGACAGTGGGGTTCTTGGATGGCCAAGATGTCCACAGGGATATTGCGTAGGAAAGCCATTTTTTTGGCCCAGTACATGGGGGCCTTAGATCCCGCAATGTTGAGCATCCCTATGTTGATTGCAGTAGTCCGCACATCAGGAACGCTGGGGCGACCCACTGAGTTCACCCAGTTTCTTATCACGGGTCATACTACAAGTATGGGCCAATTAGCCAGATTGGTTCCAATGTGTTGGTCAGCAGTCTTAGTACTGGTTTTGTTCAGTTTCTTCTGGATCAGATTACTCCGTGGAGTTTTGGTCTGGCGTGGGTTGACTTGTGCCCCATCAGCAAAAAATTTTCCGCTGCTTGCCTGTGGGTTTGATGGGCAGAAACTAGGAGTTGGGGTGATTAGGTTTTGTGCATGAGTGTTTTCACATTGTGATTGGCTGAAATGGTCTTCCATATCATTGCTTATCACATGTGATTGGCTGGGAGGATCCACAGTGGTGCAAGGTGGATCTGCTCCCACTTGGTTGGAGGTGTTTGATTGGTTGTGTCTAAAAAATTCATCATTTTGGTTGCATTGGGTTATATGTGGGGGATCTGATTGGTTATTCCGCTGTGCTGCCATGGCATCCACCTGAATCTGTTCCAGGGAAATTGTGGTCTGGGTTTGGGTCTCAGAGGAACTCGCGGCCTGCTTGCAGGTGGTCTGTGCATGACGGCGGTCCTTGCACAAAATGAGCTCGACCAAAGCAACGTCAGCTCTTTTGCCCCAATAGAAGGCGAAAGTGGAGTCCTTAATTTTTCCAAAAGTTAACCTTGTTTCATCCATATTGTCCTCACAAAATTCCGGTGCTTCAATTCTGCACTTGACGGGACACGCTTGGTCTTTGTGGCCTATAGCTGAGCAGAATTTGCAGATAGGTGGGGTGTGTTCTGGTGTGATGTGGAAGGGGCGAGATATGCTGCCATTGGGAGGTTGATGGTTGCCATGCGGGTAATGAGGGTGATATCCTCTACCATGCCCTGATTGGGTTCTATAATGGCTATTGCCTTCCATGTACACAGGTGGGGCAGGAGGGGGAATTTCTCAAATTCAAACTGTTAGATTACGCCATAACCTTTGAGGCCTCCATGGAGCTCATCTGCAAGGATATCATGGTGCACGGTGCTTGGGAGTCAGTCAGATACAATGAATAGGTCATTTGCCTCATTCCATCATGTGCGCACTGTGCGGATGGTGTGGTCTTCATTGTTAATCTTTATGGAGAATACGATTTTCACTGCTTCTGCCGCTTCTTCCATGGACATGAACCTGACGTCCACCCATCCTCTATGTAAATTTTTATAAGTTACTGAGATGGTGTTTGGGAAAGTCATGGAGAAGGCCTCCCCCATTTTTTCCCACGATTTGAGGAAAGTATTGCTGACCATAATTCTAAGGCATGGTCAAGGGAGGACAGGGGTTGGGAGTGTTCTATTTTGGTTTATGCGCCCATTTTTTGCAGAAATTGCAAAACTCTGGGTGCAGCGCTGTACTCACCCTTTTTGTTGGGAGGGTGTGTCAACATTCTTCTGTGGCGTTTTTCTCTGGAGGTTTGGGAGGGCTTTGGGCCATTTGTGCTGGCCACTTTCACCCAACTGGTGTTGTTGCGGACAAATTTGCTCATATTCCTGGTTGATTGTCAATCTCGGAGAAATTGCGTAGAATTGCGTTGCTAAAAGTGATAGTAACAGGAAAGAAAAGCTAGCGTATCCTTAATATACTGCAAAATTATAACATTACCAGGAGAAGAAGTCCAAATTTTGTTTCAAAAATTGTCACTTTGATGAACTAGGCCTTAGCAGAGATTTGGAGCAATCCATTTGCTTTCTAGTTCCTCAGGAAAGCCTATGTGGGCTTATTGAGGATGAGAAGGATCAAGCGCTGGCCCTTTTTATAAGAAGTAAGCGCTATTTTTGCTAAGTACAACTGTGCTTTGGGATGTGCACACATTTTAATTCATCATATCTGTTGAATTTTGGAAGTTCTGGCTGATTCCTCCAAGTTGGTTGCACAGGTTAAAACCCACTGAGCAAAGGACAAGTAATATGATGTTCACTGATCCTCAATAAATAATAATAATAGTAAAATACTTAAATAAGGAGCTATTGCCCCAATGATACCATTTATTTAATATATAAACTAACGGCTACTTCCATTAACCCTTCTCTACTCTCTTACTTCTCAAATACCTCCTCTCCTCATTCTCATGCTCAACTCTTAAACCTCAGTATTTCTACTCAGTTTCAACCCTTCTGCTTAGTAATTCTTATTTGCTACAATTTTAGGGGTTTTGTTCTATCATTGAGGCCTCATTGGAATTCCCTCAATTCTCCAAACTAATAGTACTTCATTCAATTTGCTCCCCATCAACATAATCTACCGCTAAAATCTTGAGGCTCACCTTGACTCTTAAAATACAAATCGCCGGATATATTGCTTATCAACAGTCATATCAATTTCTTTACATTACCCCCCTTAACTGGATGATAAGCTCCTATTACTTGTATGCCCAAAGAAACTTCATGCGAACTCAGTTGATAATCTGACCACCTGTGGGTTCCTTAATGGTGTAGGCATCAATAACAGTCTTCTCAATTATTTCAAAAGGTCTGGTCCATATGTTAGCGAGATTATTCTTCCTTTCAAATCCATGTTGGTTGTAGAACAAGACATTATTCTCTACAGCGAACGTGTGGGAGCCCGCTACGTCTCCTTTAGTCAGAAACCTGATCACAAATCTTCTTAGCTAAGCTGGTAGAATAAGTTTCTATTTGTAGTTTTATCAGCGTGTCCATTGAGTTGGTCAGATAATGCGGTTCTACTCCTCCAGTATCCTACACACAGGAGTAAAGAAAATCAGGCAAAGCTAGATGTATACCATAGAGCAATTGGAAAGGACTCTTGCCTGTCAACGAATGGTAGCTGATAAAATAAGCAAAGATGGCAATGGATAGAAGGGTACTCCAGTCAGAGGTGCAATCCTTTACAAGCTTTCAGAGAATATTCACCAATATTCCGTTAATCCTTTCCACCATTCCATTAGATTCAGGGTGGTAGGGTGTAGTCAAGGCCCCACGGATTGCCATTAGTTTGTTTATCTTTAGCAGGAAATGCAACGTGAAATTGGTTCCATTGTCCGTGAGGATGAATTGTGGACAGCCATGCCGCTTTATTACACTCCATGATAACTTGGCGAGTGTGACAGCCCCTAAGTCATTGATCGCTCTTGCATCCAACCATCTTGTCAAGTGATCAATTGATATTAATATATACTTGGTTTGGTTCGTGATAGTCAGCAGAGGGCCCACCACATCAAGGGAAATGTATGCCATGCAATACGGGGCCTAACCAGCTGGTAGGTGGTCTTCTTGTGAAAAGTTTTTCCACTTGGAACTGATGACAACACACAACCAGTTTAAGAACTCTGTAATTTATGCTCTCCCAATAGTATCATGGTCGCAAAACTCTAATGTTTTCCACAACCCTCCATGACCTACCACCTTATAAGCATCTACAATGAATGCTGGCCTGGCAGAGGAATTTGGAAAACTCAGCATTGCTTCTCCAATTTTCTTATATAGTTCCCCATTGCGCAAAAAAGTATCAAATTGAAGCCCATCCAGCACTTTGATCACCTGTGGCAGCTCATTGTAATATTTGCCCAAAGTAATCTTCTCATACATGATGACAGCCAAATCCATCGTAATGAAAAATGTTGGTAATCACAAAAGACAAACCGCATTCTGATGTTTTGCCCCTGGCAAGTGTACTATCTTAAAGTCATACACTTAGAGCTTCAGAGACCATCGCGCAAGCCAACCTCCAGGTTCCTTAAGATTCTACAGCCAACACAAGGATGCATGTTCTGTTATCACTTTGAATTTCACCTTGTGGAGGTATACCTAGAACTTTTTATATGCATATATTACTACCAAATACTCCCATTCAATCACGGTGTAATTCCGTTCCATGCACTTTAAGCTTTTGCTACAATACGCGACAGGATGCTCCACACCATCATCATCCCTTTGGGATAACACCACCTCTACAGCGGAAAGAGAAGCATCCATTTGAAAAAATTAATTCCTTCTCAAAATTAGGGTATTGAAAAATGGGCGCACTAACCAATGCAGTTTGTAAAACATCAAAAGTGTTTTGACAACAGTTAGTCCAGACAAAGGTAGCATTTTTCTTTACTAACTCAAAAAGCGGAGTCCCAATACAGCTGAAGTTAGGAATGAACCACCGGCAGTAACCAACCATCCCAAAAATCCTGGATATCACCACTTATTACCTAGCTAAATCATCTTACATATAGATTCCACCTTTGCTGGCAAAGGTCTAAGCCCTTTGGAGTCTACCAAAAACCTGAGATGTTCCAATTGGTTCTTAGAAATTGACACTTCTGAGGGATATTTATTATGTTAGCTTCAACAAGTTAGAGGAACACTTGTTACAAGTGGTTAAAATGCTCCTTAAACGTCTGCAAGAACACATTGATATAGTCAAGGTAAACTATAATACAGATAGCTTCAGGTCTTATAAGATAGTGTCCATAGCCCACTGAACGTAGCTTGGGCATTGCACAAACCCTGTGGCATACAGGTAGGC
This sequence comes from Massospora cicadina, assembly GCA_022478985.1. Lineage (NCBI taxonomy): Eukaryota > Fungi > Entomophthoromycota > Entomophthoromycetes > Entomophthorales > Entomophthoraceae > Massospora > Massospora cicadina. The sequence goes on along the minus strand of JAKSZP010001503.1, from coordinate 56,189 downwards.
TGGAACAACCCTTTTTAGGTGTTTATAGCGCAATTATCACGTTCCACCACAAGCAACTCAATCTGCTAGTACCCTGATATCAAGTCCATGGCGGAGAATTAGTTAACGCCTCCTAACCAATCTAATGCATCATCAATCTATGGGAGAGGATAGGAATTTTTAGTGACGCTGTTAAGCTTCTGGTAGTTAATGACCACCTGGTTTGTGCCAGCTTTTTTCATAACACTAGTACCAGCGATGCCCACTGACTCTTGGACATCTTTAACATCCCCTGCTCAATCAGTTTTTCTACTTCCTCGGAGACAAAGTCATCCACAGCCTTTGAGTGCTGAATAGGCTATGACCAAATGGGTGGGTGATTGCCCGTATCTACCCAATGCACAACTCCACGTGCATATCCCAAATCATGGTCAGTGTATGCAAAAATTCCTCAGTATTTTTTAAACAGGGTCATCACCCTATCCCTCTGTTCCTCTGACAGCCCAGTCAGAACTTCCCGTGGAACCACTGTCATTATGCTAAATGAGGTTTTTACAGATAAGCCAAGGTCTTCAAGTCTTGAAATTGTAAATATGATGAATCTCATCAATAGGAGTCAAGTGTAAATAAGCCACCACTTGGTGCCTTTAAACCGTCTAAGACTCCTTTTGTAGGTTTGCTATCAGTACTTTCACTTCCCCATGCCCTGGTAACTGTAATCCAGGAGCCACATATGGTTTGAGCTGCAATTGCTGATAGGGACCCATAATTTCGCTGTATAGACCAGCCAAGATATTTAATTTGAGCTCCATCCATAATATGACATGGTGCCTGAAAGGTATACTGATGGCATTCACAGCCTGTAGCAGAATGCCATTGTATTCATAGTTCTGATTAGGCTGAGCTCTGGTTCTTCACTTCACCTGCCAGTATTAAACAGGAATCACCCCTGTGAAATTCTGAGGAACAATCGCTTAATAAATATAATCCTGCATGCTTAATTGGGCTGAAGTTCAGCTGCATGATTCTCAATTTTGCCATTGGCTTATGGTTTTTGGACCGTTTGGAAACTCACTAGGCATATTTGGATAGCCATGACTCTTAAGCCGATTTTGGATTTGATTTTCCTTCTGTAATTGGGAACTTCAACCAAGGCATGCAAACTTACAAGCTGTGGATCTTGAGATCCCAGCTTTCCAACACTCTCCAAAAGCGACTTAGGGTAAAAACCAGAAAGTAGATTAAATAAAATAAAACCATTATTAAGACCAGACTATTTGAAAATATTCATTAGGCCAGGTGCCAGTATTTATACTTCTAGGGCAGCTCCTGGCCACATTTGAGCATGCAATAACAGATTATTTTCCACTTCAGTTTGGCCCTTGAACTGATATGACTGACACTTATTGATAGGTTTATTGGTGGCAAAATACTCTCATATTTGGGAGGATTTCAGGGATGAAAATCGCAAAAACAAGTGTGCAAAATTGTCCTAGATTATCTCAAAAGAGTTTCGTCATACTACTGACAAAATACAAATTCTGGAGATCTTGGCATCGATTTAAATAAATGATGTACCCTTAATTGGACGTCAGCAGGCCTCTTTCAATAGCACTAGGTACTCCCACTTGGGCGGTCCATGTGCAAATGCTATCATGCTGATTATGCATACTGACATTTAAAAATTGCCATGGGCGGGAAACTATTTTTGACCAGCTCAATTATGTTTTCATCACACAGTTGATTAAAAACAACCCATATCAGGATGTCAACTGTCCTCTCAATACCATTAGTAGTCCCATTTGGGAAGTCCATGTGCAAGTGCTATTGTGCCAATTATGAATACCAACATACAAAATTTGCATAGGTGGGAAATTATTTTTAACCAGCTCAATCATGTTTTCTTACAAAGCTGATGAAAACGACTCCCAAATCATGATGTCAACTGTCCTCTCAATAGCACTAGGTACTCCCATTTGGGCAGTCCTTTGCAAGTGCTATCATGCTAATTACAAGGATTAACATACAAAATTTGCCCTAAGGCGGGAAAAGGACTATATTTTTTTTAGTACTAGATGGTCCCAAAAGGACTATATTTTTTCATCTATTGGTTCATGTGATTTGTAGGCATTATCTTTGGGTAGATACTGAATGATTTCTCATGCTGAATATTTGATCTCTGTCCCAATTAATTAAAACTAATTGCTGAGTTTTTATGAAACAATATTGGCCCAACTGTGCGAGTGTATTCAGCATGAGCTTCCAGTAGAATAATTGAATTGAATCGACGTTGAGTTGATTGGCTGTACCAAGTAGCTGCAGAGAAATTGGAATAAAATTAAAAGTGTATTCGGCCTGAGCTTTTAATAATATAATTAAATCCACATTGTAATATCGTACTGAGCTGTCATGGAATCTGCTGATTAAAGTAAAACTGGGTTTCCAATCTGGGTGTGTAACAACACAGTATAAATCCCAGAATGCCAAGGACATACCTTTCTGATCAGTTTTAGGAGGGATTCCTTATTATTTTTGTGAGGGAAAAAAAATTGATGAATATACCAAAGTTCCCCATAACTTACCAAATGGCTGCACTGGGGCAACCACAGGTCTTGCTGTGGCACCTCCAAAGGGTGGGAGAGGCAAGGAGGATGATCAAATTTCCTGGGTTTGCAGTTGATGACCTTTGGGCTCTTTTTCCAAAGCTTCTTGGACTTGTTCATCATAATAAAAAATCTGAAAATCATAAAATTTTCAAAATTTTAAAATGGTGATTGGGTTCATGAATCAATCAAATTATATCGAATCAATCTGACTATTGGGAGGCCTTGGGCCTCGTCTTGTGTCCATTGAGGGGTTTCATGATGAGTAGAGAGGTCGGGTATGTCGCCAGAATGATGTTTTAATTTAATAAATTGATTTGTACTGGATTGGCCCTTGGCGAGATGACCTGGATGGTCTGGTACCTGGTCACCACCTTACAGTTGTAAGGATGGTGGTTCCTCACCTTGGAATGGAGAATCTTGATTAATGGAGATGACCTCATTCTGCCCAAATTGCGCCAAACCATCAGCATATTGGCAGGGCAAATTAGTTAAAATTCTCTGACTAATTTGTAAAATGGGAGGCGGATCCAAAGCTGGTCTGCCAGGTGCTGAATGGGAAACAGGTCATTGTGAAGAGTTCAGTGGATCCAAAAACCTTTCAGAATTGTCAGATTGGCGTTGTAAGTGTCAGGATTCGAGATAAAAATCATATTAAATTCCTATCTTCTGAATCTGGCTGTGCCAAATCAGTCGTCAAACCCAACCAAGAAAAAACTCTTTCAGGATCATCCTCACCTAGTCCTGAGTCACGTGGAGCGGCCTTTCCACCCTCTCAGTCAGGTGAGTGACGCTATCCATTGAGGACGCCCTCAAGGAGGCCATTCTGGAAGATCAGTAAAGATCCTGATCGGATGAGGCTCTGAAGATGTCAAAGGCACTGAGTCCCGATGCACCCTATAAATATTGAAGAATTTTAATTTAATAAATTATTTGGCAAACTAACCCATTTTTCCCATTTCCTCTTTGGTGCTCTTTTCCGATTTTCCAGCTTCAAGCCACTGCAAACCCTGGCGCCAGTCCAAGGAACTGTAGCGCTGACAAAAGTGGTGCTCACTACAGGGGGCTCCAAGCTGACCTAAGTGAAAATGTCTATCACAAGAAATGGAAACAAACAGAAGCCCTTAATGACCAAATGACTGGTCAATTAAGGAGTGTTACTCGATGGGTTAGTTCTTCATGGTACGCAATGCCACCCTCACAGCCAGAAAGGCTAGAGTTCCGTGCCACCTACCAACTCTCGCTGCCCTCCCTAGATGGGAGCCAATATCAACTTCAGTTCAAAACACACCAACAAGATTGTCTAACAATTATTCCTCAGCATCTACACTGAGGGCGCCCGCTTCAGCTGCTCCCTCACCTCCACCATACCATCCACAATGTGAGACCTCTACGCCTCAGCCATATTACCTGCTGGGGAGCTTACCTTGGGGCCTGATTGCTACCTTCGTAACTTTGTCTATCCCGCAATTCATCACATCCTCCAATTAGTAGGATTACACCATCAGGAGGTCTCTCGGCACCTAGGGCTCACCCAAAATTTACATTCCTATATTATTGACTTCTACGACGCTGCCTCCTCCTTTGTGCATGACAATTGCGAAGCTATACTAGATAACTGACAACTAATTAATGAGATCCGCGATCAAGTTGTGGTATTAGATAGTGGCATCTCCAGCTACCTCAAGGAGCATTTTCGCCAAAACACCCAGCGGTTTGAAGTGACATGGACCCAGCGGTTACAAAAAGCTGAAGAACTGCTATGATCCCTGCAGCAGCGCTACTGAGAGTTGGCCTCTCGCGACTATTACCCACGCAGTTGCCAGTCCAGAAGGGCCTAGGGGGACAGAAGGTCCCAAAGGACGTCAAGGGCCAGCAGGACCTGAGGGACCGCGTGGGCCTCAAGGGCCTTCAGGCCCCCAACCTTGGGCGAACCCAAAGACCCCTGGTGAAGGGATATAATAACTGCTCGGGCTGCCCTATGGTACCAGATCCAAAAGGTGGCATTGGGGTGCAAGCTCCGAGCGGACGGTGTCCCCCTTGACCTCAGGGTCTCCATCGAAGTGCTGTCAGATGAGATGGATAACCTCAGTGCTTTCACGAGGCTCACCAACGCTCGAATCTCCCAGCTTGAAACAACGTGTTGCGGGTTTAAAACCCAGTTGGCCACCATCAAAAACCAGCTCCAACTACAGAACGCCAAGATTCAATCTTTAAAGAAGCAGGTTGCCAGCAAGGCGTCTGCTTCCACCCTCAGTCAAAATTGGGAATATATCTAAGAAAACTTAGAAGGCTTGCGGAGGTGGTTAGATTAGCAGGTTCCTTGAGAATATGCAGAAATAGAGATCTCAGAACTGACACCTATTCCAGGCGTTAACATTCTTTCCACTCCTATTGTCGCTAACTTTAAACCTAGCTTCAAGGAAAAGTTCACCCCCAGATGGGAGAGTATCACCTCCTTCTTGTATGCCTATGAGAGTTCTATGGAGGAGGCCACCGATTGACAAAAGGTGAAGCACATCTACTCCTGCCTAGAAAGCATCGCCTAGGAGATCATGACTCCCCATCTGAAGGAGTGTAACACCTGGGAACAGGTCCACACCGCCCAGATCCAAGAGTTCAGCAGTAACCAAACCTTGGCTAACCAGAAGCAAGCATTCATGGGCATTCGACTTAATAAAGGAGAAAACCCTATGGAGTTTGCCAACCAGTTCTACGCTCAGGCACAACCTCTGGTTATATCAAACCGTATCACTCTGGATGATGCCATCACTGCCGTCATCTCCGCCCTGGGGTCCTATCCTGAGATCCAGATGCACATGATCGGGCAAAAGAATGGGTTCACTTGTATCAGGGAGATTAAGGAGGCCCTCAACGAGATCCCTGCCACGATTCTGAACTCTAAAGCTGCGTCCGCTGGCCCCTCTAACCGCCCTAGGGTCCATGTAGTCGAGAACCAGAAAAAACCCCATCCTCAGTACACCTATTGCAATGGCTTTAGCATAGCACTAAGGATTGTTGGAAATGTCTAGCTGAGGAGACGGGAAAAGGCAGTCATCATGAAGGACGAGGCGCTCCATGCTGACACCCCTGTCCAGCCTCAAGTAACCCCTACACACAAACCAGAAGCTGTTAACCCTGAAGAAGTAGCTGCAGTATCTAATGACAATAAAGACAATGATACTGCTTACTCTTCTTCTGATGATTCTCCCATGTTCCTTATATTGCCGCCTCAGTTTGGAAGTTTGGTCACCTGAGTCGCCATCCGGGTTCACAAGATTCTGGTTTATGCCACAGTCAATAGTGGCTCCCCCATGAATGTTATCTTTTCCAAGCTGATGAAACACATCAAGGTCGCCCCCAATATACCACACTACATAAAGTATGGAACAGCTGGCCCTCAGTGCACCTGATCCATAGGGGCCTATTCCTCTCTACTGTTTGGTTTGGGAAGCTCGCTTTGGATACAACTGCATTCACTCTAGACAACACTAGCTATGATCTGCTCCTCGGGACCCAGTTTCTTCAAGACTATTCAGCTGTTATTCACTATGACAGTGGTTTTCTCTCCCTTCTAGAACACTGAGTCCCTCTGGTTCTCAAAACTGCCCATGATTCTAGGGTTGATGTCAAGGCCCAAGCCTACTACTGGAGACTGAAGAATGAATCATTTGGCTCGAGTACCACATTTGGGGCTCTCAAGTCCAGCTGCCCCCTCCTGCTGTGGATGGATCAGAGGGGATGCCAGTTTACTTGCCTAGGGTGACTACCGTGCCCCCAAAATCCCAGGTCGTTGTTGACACCCAGGTCCACGTCAACATTTCATTGGGATATTTACTGGAGGTCTGAGGTCTGGATAACCCATCTCCCAAGGAAGTGCTGACCTGCCCTGGGATCCTTGATCCAGCGTATGCTGGATTGATATCAGTGTTGCTAACCAACCTGACTGACAAACCAAAAGTTATATGTACTAACCAAAAGCCGCTTACATTTGCCTGTTACCACTGGGGGCTGTTGCTGACATCTGAAGCTTTGGGGATTTGAGGGACTTTGGCTTGGAGTCACCACCCTCAGTCAATTTGGTCGACGCTAACATAGGAAAGGACCTCTCTGATGAACAGCGACTTAAAGTTCAGGAGCTCCTGGAGGAATACATGGATCTATTCTCCACTTCGACCTACAATTTTGGAAAGATGAACGGAGTCCTCCACCATGTAGAAGCCGGGGATGCCCCCCCTTTTCAGTCCTGGCCTTACCACAAGAGCAAGGTCGAAGAGGCCCAGGTCACAGTAGAACTCAAACAGCTGCTCGACGCGGGGCTCTTGGTTCCTTTTCATAGCCCTTGGTCCTCCCCTCTTTTGCTGGTCTGAAAGAAGGATGGCAAGCACCGGGTGGTGATGGATTATTGACGACTCAACTCTATCACCAAGAAGGATAGCTATCCTCCGCCCCAGATCGACGATTCTCTCCATCTGCTTGCAGGTTCCCAGTACTTCTCAGCCATGGATCTCACCAGTGGGTATTGGCAGGTCGAGCTCGCTCCTGAAGACTGAGCCAAGTGTGCTCTAATCACCCACAAAGGGCTGTTCGAGCCCACCCAGATGCCCCAAGGCCTCTGTAACGCCCCAGCCACGTTCCAGCGCGCCATGGATATGATCCTTGGGGACCTGAAGCGCTCCTGTGTCCTGGTCTACCTGGATGACATCACCGTTTTTTGCAAACTTTTAATGGATATGTCAAACATCTTAAGGAAGTCTTTGAGCATCCCCGGAAGGCCTCCATTAAGCTCAAGCTCTTGAAGTGCTCCTTTTTCCAGCCTGAGCTAGAGTTTCTAGGCTATAAGGTATCCAAGCGTGGCATTCAACCTATCCCCAATAAGGTCGATGCCATAGAAAAGATGTCACGCCCCAAAGCCTACGAGATATTCAAGTCTTTCTAGGAATGGTGGGCTATTACCATCAGTTCATCCCACAGTTTGCCGACCTTGCCGAGCTGTTGTTCTACCTTCTACAAAAAAATGTACCATTTAAATGGCGACCTGAGCAGGAACAGGCCTTCAACGCTTTACATACAGCCTTATGTACTAATCCTGTTCTAGTTCATCCCTGTTTTGACAAGCTTTTCTTGCTGTTCATGGATGCTAGTGACGTTGCTGTCAGGGCTATCCTGGCTCAGAACTATGAGAACCAGGTTGATCATCCCGTAGCTTATTTTAGCAAGACCCTAAGCAAGGCTGAGCGAAACTACAGCATCACAGAGAGGGAATGTCTAGCAGTTTTCATAGCCATCAAGCATTTCCGGCCCTATCTCTACGGTACCCATTTTACTATTATTACTAACCATTCTTCCCTTTAATGGCTGTAACAAATGAAAGACCTGGATGGACGGTTGGCAAGGTGGGCCCTAAAACTGCAAAGCTACGACTTCACCATCATCCACCACGCCGGTGCTATTCACCAAAATGCTGACAGACTCTCCAGGATGCCGGTATTAGCAGTCCTGACCCCAGAGGAGGATCGGCTCTATGACTTGATAGGACAGCCCGAATGTTGGGAGCTGGAATCCCCCCAGGTCCAAGCTGAACTCCTCTGGATGACTCAAGACACCCAGATCAAGGATGGGTTACTCTACAAGAAAGTCAACAAGAAGTGGCTTCCCTACATCTGACCCTCCTCTCATACTGATGTCATCCTGGAAGGCCACTCTACTGTTGGGCATGGGGCGGTCAAGAAGACCCATGAGTGCTGAAGTCACGCTGCTACTGGGACAGAATGGTTGAAACCATCCAAGAGGTTCTGGAAGCCTGTATGACCTGCCAATCCCAAGACTGGGCCAACCCTTGATATCACCACTCTGTTGTTGTGCCAACCAAGCCTATCAATGTCGTTAGTATCAACGTGGTGGGTCCCCTCCCCACTGGTCTACATGGTCACAAGTATATTATTCTTGCCATAGAACATCTAACTAAGTGGGTCAAGGTGATATCAGTCCCTGCAGCCACGGCTAATGCTACCGCCCTATTCCTTGTTTGCTCCATTTTCACCCAGCACGGGTGCCCCCAGACCTTGCTCTCAGACAATGGTTTGAACTTCACCCCCCAGGTAGTACAGGAATTAACTTCGCTACTTGGAACCACCCAGAGTTTCGCTGCTCCCTAACACCCTTCTACTAATGGGGCAGTAGAACGTGCTAATGGAACTATTGTCTCCATCCTGCGGAGGTTGGCCGCCTCAGATCCTGCACGCTGGAACCAATATTTGCCCAGCGCCTTGCTTGCTTACCGGGTAAGCTATCACCATGTTATCAAAATGTCCCCATTCAAAGCCCTGTATGAGCGGGCCCCTCGACTACCCTGTAGCATCCAGCCCCTATTCAAAGCCTCCACTCCCAAGAACGCTGATTTAAATATGAGAGCTCTAGCCGATGAAATTGTCCAGCTCCAAGCCCAAGCCACTCAAGGTATCGTTATCACCACTGGAAGAGAGACATCCCAATCAGATCTCGGATGACCCTCCTTACCAGAATTTCAACTAGGTGACCTCATTCTCTTTTATTATCATCGACCTGGAGACTGACAGAACAAGCTTGACGTACTGTGGTCTGGACCCTACAAAGTTATACACAAGGTGAATTCCAAGTACTCCATTTCTGACATCAATCAAGGGACTGTTTTAAACTGAGTGCATGGTCAGTTCCTCCAGCCGTACACCCCCCTCTGACAGGATCTTATAGATGTCCTTGTCAGGATTTGAGATAAAAATCATATCAAATTCCCATCTTCTGAATCCGGCTGTGCCAAATTGGTTGTCAAACCCAACCAAGAAAAAAACTCTTTCAGGATCATCCTCACCTAGTCCTGAGTCACGTGGAGCAGCCTTTCCACCCTCCCAGTCAGGTGAGTGACACTATCCATTGAGGACGCCTTAAGGAGGCCATTCTGGAAGATCAGTAAAGATCCTGATTGGATGAGGCTCCAAAGATCCCAAAGGCACCGAGTCCCGATGCACCCTATAAATATTGAAGCATTTTAATTTAATAAATTATTTGGTAAACCAACCCATTTTTCCCGTTTCCTCTTTGGTGCTCTTTTGAATTTCCCAGCTTTGAGCTACCGCAGACCCCAGCGCCAGTCCAAGGAACTGTAGCGCTGACAGTAAGCTTGTGGCGAATTCTCTGATTGGGATCACCATTTGGTGGGCCACCAGATTGATGGCTTGGAGGGCCCACTTGATGACCATTGGCCCTAAAACTCAGATCGCTATGTATTTTTCTGGGTTAAGTGAAATTATTTTGGAAAAAGTGATGGAGCTCGCAGAGTAGGTTTTGGTAGGATCAGTTTTATTAACTTTAAGATTGAAAATGGACTGACAACTGCTCTTTTCAGAGGCAGTTGCCTTATATATGCGAAAGGGGAAAATGCGGGCCATGGGTATGTTTTCTTGGGCAGTGGCGGCTAATGTACACATGGGTACTCAGCCTGGGTTTTGGGGCTTCGTCATCCAGCTTACGCAAAGGTTCCAAAAGCTCAGGCAACATAATCTTTTGATCCGCCAGGGAGGGACCCTCACTGATCCAAACATAAGAGGATTTACTCAGATTGAAGGGGCGGCCAAATTGGGCTCTGCCAAAGGTTGATTCTGATGAATTTTTAAAAGATTTTTTAAATTTTTCCAAAAGCGAGATTCTGAATCAGATTGGCTTTCCTGGACCCAGCATTTTGGATTCCGTGTTCCAGACCAGGTTTCCTGACTCAAGAACCATTTCATGAGTTTTGATCCCAATTTTCTTCTTTTCCTCGGAAGTATGAGATGGCAGAGTGGGGCCCGTGGAGGAAGGAGGTGCTGTTGGTTAATTCTGGCCTGTATTACCTCCTTACAAACCTCTTTTATCCTCTAACCAGAGAAGAAGCAGACAAAATGGGATACTGTGGTGGGATCTTTTGGGGCTAATGCAGTGACCTAACGTTCATCAACCACATGACCCAAGTCCCCCAGTTGAGCCAAGGGCTCCACAGGGGCATTAGGTCTATTCTTCTTCCTAAAAGGGACCTTTTCTCGATCCAACATAAGAGGTTGGGTCTCTAAACTTACATTATGCTTTTCTTTTTAAATGGGAAACATTCCATCTTTTAGAACGTGAACAAGGGCATAGTTCTTGTGTTTAGTAGGGAGTTTGATGGCCAAAATTGTAGCGATTTTCTTGGGTGGATAGGGGGCTTCAGGATGTGACTCATGGAACTAAGCTACTTGCTCCTTGCAATTTTCACAATCCTTTGCACTTACCCAACTATTTTTTAAGCTGAGTAGCCTTTTCATACAACCAGGTACTGGACCGACCTCCTGGATTTTCTCGAGGCCAGTATTGCCTCAATTTATGCCTCTTGAAAGTCCCCCACAATAATAGGCTCAGGGGTAGAAGGAAGATCACCCTTAAAGGGGGATAGTTGAGAGATGTGGAAAACATTATGTTGTTTCCAATGGGCAGGAAGCTTGATGAGGTATGCACCATTACCCAAATCCTTCTCTACTTCAAAAGGGCCAGAGCGCTTACTAGACAACTTCCTAGAGGGAACCTTCATATTTGGGTGGCGAGTGTCAAGCATAACAAGTGAGCCTACAGAGATGTCATGTCCTGGAAGTCGTTTTCTATCAGCAAACTTCTTATATTCTTCAATGGCTTTTGGAAAGGCTTTTGGGTATCTCAGATCTGGGTGAACCAGTCCTTAGCTGCGGGGACTGCTGATGTTAAGCGTGCTCCAATCTGGAAAGATGGGTTGTAACCCAATGTTGCTTCAAAGGGGGAAAATCTAGTGGAAGAGTGTGGGGCATTGTTGTAGGCAAATTGCGCTAAAGGAAGGTCTGTGGCCAAGTGTCCCGGGTGGCTGAGGAGTAACAACATAAATATTGTTCTAACACATGATTAAATATCTCAGTTGCCCATCTGATTGTGGTCAATATGTTGTAGAATGGCAGGCTTTGATGATAAGAAGTCCCACAAGGCATCCCAAAACCTTTCTGTGAACTGTAGACCACGGTCACTTACAATTTCAGTTGGAAGTCCAATTATGAAGTAGACATGAATGATGAATAGTGATGTTTATCTGCTGCTGTTATAGTAGTGTTTCATGGGATAAACAACGCAAACTTGGTGAACTTATCCACAACCACCATTATGGCATCAAACCCCTTGGACATGGGAAGTTCAATAATGAAGTCCACTGAGATAGACGTCCAGGGACCCTCAGCTTGCTGCAAAGGGTAGAGAAGGCCCTTTTTTCCTGTGGGGTCTGATTTAGAGCAAGCACAGGTGACAAAGCTTGATACCCAAGCTGGGCCAATCTTGGAGAGACCAGGCCAAAAGTAGGTTTTTTTTGACCAACTTGGCACATTTCTTTGAGCCACGATGGCCTACTGTGGGTGAGGTGTGATGCTCTTCAAAAAGCTGCATGCGCAGGGTAGGTGGTACCCAAATTCTATCCCAAATGAAGATTATCCCATCCTTAAAGTGGTACAGGGGCCATTTGCGCTGCTTAGTCTCCAGGTCATTTACCACTTCAATTCCCTCTAAGCACATAGTTGACCTTCTAAAACGCGTTCGCATATGGGTGTTTCTGGAGATATATCAGTATATGCTACCATTACAGGGGCGAGGGAGAGGATCATGGTGTAAGTCACCAAAGTGGTGATCTCAGACAGGTCCTCCTATGGGCCTGGAGCCAAGGCAGGGTTGCGATTCAACTTATCAGGAAGAACATCTAGGGGCCCTTTTATGAAATCATACTTGAGGTTGAAGTTACAAAGAATCCTGTAGGTGCGTGCTTGACGGTGAGCCAACTTTTGGGGTTTCTGATAATACAATAAGAATTTATGGCCAGTGCGTACTGTGACATCATTCTTTGCTCCCTGATGAAGATATCTCCAATGAGTCAGCGACCATGCCACCGCAGCCAACTCTTTATCATAGATTACCCATGCTTGTTCTTTGGAGGTGAATTACCTTTACAAGTATGCCACCGGGTGCTCCCTCCCTTCATTCTCTTGCAACAGTACCGCCCCCACTGCAAATGCTGATGCATCACATGCCACGTTGAACGGCTTGGATGTGTCAGCATACCGCAGGATTGGCGCTGACAGAAAAAACCTTTTTAATTGGCTCAAATGTTTGTTGACACTCCTCTGTCCATTTGAAAGGGACATTCTTCCCTGTCAGTGGATGGAGGGGTGATGCCAGCTGGGCGAGCTCAGGAGAAAACTTTCTTTAGAAAAATCACAGTGCCCAGGAAACTTCTTAGTTTTTCTGGGTGGTAGGAGTTGGACAGGACTGAATGGTCTCCAGCTTACAGGGGGGACAGCATACCAATCCTTAAGGACCAGTTTCCCTAAGAATTTTACTTCCTCTTGAAAGAATTCGCAATTGGAAGGCTTGAAAAAGAGCCCTGCCATGAGAAGGGCAGTCATTATAGCCTCCAAATCCTTGGTGTGCTATTCATGGGTTGGGGAGTAAATTAATATATTATAGATGTAAGCGACAGCACAGGTAAATCTTAGGTCCCCCAAGACGTCATTAATCAATCGTTGGGAGGTTGCTGGTGCGTTCTTCAGTCCAAATGGCATCACCTTGAACTGGAATATCCCACGCCTTTTCCTAATAGCTGTGAGCCACTCTTGGCCCTCCTTGACCCTCGCCTGGTTAAAGGCATTAACAAGGTCTAACTCTGGAAAGACTCGAGATTTAGCAATGGATTGAGCAATGGTTTGTTCTAAGGGGAGGGGGTATGGATCTGAAACTGTCACATTGTTAACATGGCCAATGTCCACACATGGGCGTAAGGTTCCATCCGCCTTCTGGGAAAAGACAACTGGCGAGACAATAGGGTAGGATTTCTTGATAATCCATCCTTTTTCCAGCATGTCATCTATACATATGTACAGCGCCATGTCTTCTTCCTCCGTGTGAGGGTACAACGGGATGTGGATCTTAACAAGATGCACAGTTAGCTGGAAGGCAAGATCATATTCTGAATGTGGAGGAGGTCGAGTTGCAAGTCTCATGTCAAAGACATCCTTATATGGGGCTAGGAAATTAGGAAAATCTTGGGGGAGTTCCAAAGGGGGCAGATAAGAGGATGAAATTGAGCTGAGTAAGGGCTCTATTGTGAGAGTTTCAATTAGTGGGAATTCTCCACTACATCTCCTATTGGCAAAGGACAAAGAGTTAAGATCTAGATTGATGTTCACCTGTTGGCGATGCCACCACCCTACCCCCATGATAACATGGTATAGTAAATAAGGTACCGCTGAAAAGTGGTCACAGAAGCCAAATTTGTGGATGAAGAATTGCACTGGACGGTGGACTATATGGCAGGTCATTAGTGTAGATGAAGCGCCTAATATAGAAGGAGCAAGCACCGTTTCCAGGTCTAGAGAGTGTGCCACCCTTAAATCAATAAAGTTGCCCGCTGCCCCAATATGAGGAGAGCTTGTAAGTGACCTTCCATACTCCTCTTCTGAAGGTAATGTGAAACAGGAAATAAGCTTGGTTCTCTCTATTGGCCATGGAAGAGTGAGGGCAGCGGAAAGTGGGGTGGTCCCATAATGAGAAGTGGCCCCTTAGTAACTAATAAGCTACTCTGATTCTCATGGGATCCCTCTGCGAGGTTCTCCTGGTCCCTAGGCAGGATTGGATTGGATGGATCTACCATTATGCCTTTGTTTATCACTGTTGTAGGGGAGGGACTTTCATGGTTTCATATGGTGGGTGAAGCTGATCCAGTGGGAGAAGAACTAGGCTCAGTGATATGAGAATCAATTTTCCGATTAAGTGCGACATGGGCTTCCAACTGGGCCATTTGGTTGGGTGTCAGAGTAGGATTACTTGGGTCTAATGTCACAGTCAACTCCTCATCTGCAGAGAAGGGAAAGGGACTCTCCACCGGTGGTATGTTACTCTTCAAAGTAACCTGCGGGTAGGGTTTTACCACTGCAACCCCAGGGGAGCGCTTCCATGGACCTTTATTCCCTGAAGAGGTAGTAGCGGGTGGTTTTAACTGAAATGAACTATCTGGGAGGGTGTTTGCAAATGGATGAGATGTCATTACTGCCACTGATGGTATACTTGCATGGAAGGGTTTTGCCCCCACTGAATATGATAAGGTAAATGCAGCCTCCATGGATACTGGGAGAGGATCCCATTCAGCATTGCTAGCTGCAGAGTTGTCCGAAGATTTCTGAAAGCTGCCACTGCAATGTCCATAGGAATCCCAGTTGAAGGTAGTGATTCTGTGAAGGTCTCTACCTGTGACGGCAAGTCAGGGACCTTCTGGTGGAGGATAAGTAGATGGTAGAGGTTGGATGCTTTAGATTCAGGTGATTGGACCGCATCAGATACTAACTCAATAAGGGAGTATGATTCCCCATTTTAGTTGCAGCCCATAATACTCCTCTGACCCAGCGGCGCGCTTCTCCCTCAAGAGCATCTACAAGAGCCACGCTTATCTGTGCATCAGTGGGAGTGGCAGTATGAGACCCCCAGCTGCAAAGCGTACATGAAGCTCTTCCAGAGCATCTAGTACCTGTTTGCTACTTCAGGTGATGGGACTGGGAGGGATTCTCATTTTTACTACACTTGCCAAAGGTGCATCCTGATTTTCTGGTGCTGAATGAATGTTATCCCATGTCAATAGAAGTTGTTTGCATGCCCTGCGGAAGGAGATGAGTGACTAGCAAGAGAAGACTAAGTCACCTAGGGAATGCAAATTTATTGTAATCAAGTAAGCAACTGCTTTACCTGATCCCATGAGGAGGGCGAAAAGTGCAGAAGTTATTGCTCAGTTCATTATGTCATGGAATCTGCTGATTAAAGTAAATTGGGCTTCCAATATGGGTGTGTAACAACCCAGTGGAAATCCCAGAATGCCAAGGACATAGTTTTTCTGATCAGTTGTAGGATGGATTCCTTATTATTCTTGTGATGGAAATAAAAGTTAATGAACATACCAAAGACCCCCATAACAAACCAAATGGCTGCAATGGGGGCAACCGCAGGTCTTGCTTAGGCATCTCAAGGGGGAGAGGCAAGGAGGATGACCAATCCTCTTGGGTTTGCAGTTGGTGACCTTTGGGCTCTTTTTCCAAACCTTTTTGGACAGTTCATAATAATAATAATTCTGAAAATCATAAAATTTTTAAATTAATTGAAATGCTGATCTGGGTCACAAATCAAAGTGAATCAAATCAATCCGACTATTGGGAGATCTTGGGACTCATCTTGTGTCCATTGAGGGGTTTTGTGATGAGTAGAGAGGTTGGGTACGTCGCCAGAATAATGGATCTATTTAATAAATTGATTTGGACCAGATTGACCCTTGGCGAGATGGCCCAGATAGTCCAGTGCCTGGTCACCACCTCGCAGTTGCAATGATGGTGGTTCCTCACCTTAGAACAAAAATTGTGATTAGTGGAGATGGCCTCATTCTGCCCATATTTTCCAAACCATCAGAAGATTGGCGAGGTGAATTAATTCAAATTCTATGACTATTTTGTGAAGTGGGAGGCAGACTTGAAGCTTGTTTGCTGGGTGCTGAATGAAAAACAGGTCATTGCGAATGGTTTGACAGATTCAAAAACTCTTCAGAATTGGCGGATTGGCGACTTAATTTTGTGGCAAATTCTCTGATTGCAATCACCGTTTGGCACACCGGATTAATGGCTTGGAAGGCCCACTTGACAACCATTGGCCTTAAAACGCAGATCGCTGTATATTTTTCTAGGGTTAAGTGAAATTATTTTGGAAAAAGTGATGGATCTCGCAGAGTAGGTTTAGGTAGGATCAGTTTTATTAACTTTAAGATTGAAAATGGACTGACAACTGCTCTTTTCAGAGGCAGTTGCCTTATATATGCGAAAGGGGGAAAATGCGGGCCATGGGTATGTTTTCTTGGGCAGTGGCGGCTAATGTACACATGGGTACTCAGCCTGAGTTTTGGGGCTTCGTCATCCAGCTTACGCAAAGGTTCCAAAAGCTCAGGCAACATAATCTTTTGATCCGCCAGGGAGGGACCCTCACTGATCCAAACATAAGAGGATTTACTCAGATTGAAGGGGCGGCCAAATTGGGCTCTGCCAAGGTTGATTCTGATGAATTTTTAAAAGATTTTTTAAATTTTTCCAAAAGCGAGATTCTGAATCAGATTGGCTTTCCTGGACCCAGCATTTTGGATTCCGTGTTCCAGACCAGGTTTCCTGACTAAGAAACCATTTCATGAGTTTTGATCCCAATTTTCTTCTTTTCCAAGGAAGTATGAGATGGCGGAGTGGGGCCCATGGAGGGGGAGGTGCTGTTGGTGACTTCTGGCCTGTATTACCTCCTTACAAACCTCTTTTATCCCTTCACCAGAGAAGAAGCAGGCAAATGGGATGCTGTGGTGAGATCTTTAGGGGCCAATGCAGTGACCCAACGTTCATCAACCACATGACCCAAGTCCCCCAGTTGAGCCAAGGGCTCCACAGGCATTAGTCCCTTCTTCTTTTTAAAAAGGACCTTTTCCCGATCCAACCCAAGAGGTTGGGTCTCTAGATTTACATGAGGCGTGTTATTGCAATAGGCTTTAAATAGATATTAGCTTAAGCATTAGGAGGATAATTGGCCCGCTTTGTTGGTTGTTGAAGGTTTTATTTTCTGAGTCAATCACCAGAATCTAACAACCCATCGCTATATGTAAGTTTAATTTGACTGGAGTGGATTAGTCCTTTGAGACTCCACTGGAGGTAAAATAGATGTGGGATGTGTTATACCCAGATATTAATTGTTTCTTCCGCCATATTGACCACTGCCCCAAATCATTGCATGAACGTGGCTCCAATTATAATGTCATAGTAATTATGAGTCAGAACCACCTCTGGGGAGGAAGACCTGACTGAACTGAGCCTCAGAGATAACGTGCTGTAAGTACCCTCTGACATAATAACTCTGTGCCCCACGGTCCCATACACTACTCATTGTTCCACATCAGGCTTCAGCAGAAGCTTAGCCATGAGCTTGGTGGATATCATGTTGACTGGAGCGCCGAGATTTTTAATAGCTCGGATTTTTATATTTTGATCAAAATATACAGTAGATACACTCCAAATAAGAAAAACCATTGATGTCTATTAAATGAACATCCAAGGGCTTTTGTTACTAAGAAGAATGAAAATACTAGCGCTGACATGATTACTCCTGTTCAATCTTTTCTACTGGAATTGCAACGTTCACCCACTAGGGCAGCGACATCCATTGAGGTCTGACTTCGCCTGTGCCATTTTTCTTAAGGATTTGCCAGACGTACAGATTTTGCACATCTCAGCAGCACTCCAGTTCTGTAGGGTTATGGTCACTCGCTTGGGTTGAGGATGAGATATTGTGAGGAAATTTGTTGGTATAATAAGTTGTTGGGGCAAGAACTGGGACTGATGGAAACTGACTTGTGGGAATTGTCAGAGACAAATAAATTTGGGTTAGCAGAGCTAGAGCATCCCATCTCTACTCCAATCAAAATTTTACCTGTTTGATCTTGGAGGGTGGTACTGCATGAACATGCAGGTTGCCAGGTGAATTAGCCGCATAGAGGCCTATTTGGATGCACAAGAAATAAGCATTCATAAACAGCTTTCATCTCTGTATCACTTAAATTTCTGGGTCATATGTTAAATGTGGAATTGAAAATTTGGCCAGGGACGATCCAGTTGTGCATAAGGAGGAAGGAAAGGACCCATCGATGTAATAAGCGGGTGAGTATTACCCAAAACATTATAACTGGGGCGTTATGATCCTTTTCTTAAAGAGGAGGTGGCAGCAGTTGCAGGGGCTTTTGGTTCCACATCGAGAGCACTAGATGTGACAGAGAAATGGTGTAAAGAATTAGCAATTTGTAAAAGCTCCGCGTCTTCTTAAAGAATGTGGACCATAGGGTTATATAGTTCTTGATATGGCTTAACAGCCGCTTTATCACTTTGCCCACGTCCTCATTGTTTAAGATATTTTCTGCCACTAACACGTGAGCCTTAGCCAAGAACCGCTCCACACACTCCACCAAAGACTCGTTCTTTTGGAACTTTATTGTCAGAAATTTTACCTTGAGCTGCGCCATCTTTGCCACATCCCCAAACAGATGGATTACGGTCTACTTCACCTTTCTATACATTTCAGTACTACTTTTAAGGTAAAATGTGACATGGTTGGCACTCTCAACATCCATAGCGGACAACAGTTAGCTTTCTACCGTTCCAATGCTCCTTCCTTGGCAAATTCAAACCATTTGAAATTTCTGTACATGTTTACATCTTGACTGAAGGGTGGTAACTTCTCAATCTGTACAAACTCACCTGACTCCATGCTTTGGGTTCAGGGAACAGACAAGCTAGGTTCATATTGGCCAAAGGGAACAACCCCTTGTGGGCAAGAATAGGTTACAAGCGCAGATGCAAATATGCATATTTGACTGGGAAGAGATGGGATTGTTGAGAGGGACTGCCACGACAACTAGGGGGTACTTGCTGGCTAAACCATAGTATTCCTCACCAGAATCACCACTGGCCGCACCCCTACTTGCTTCACCATTCTGTGCAGCAAACAAAATTGGTCTACAAACTGATCCGCTTTAACCAAATTGCAGTGACACCGCCCTTCTTTCACCCCCTGCCTAGCTCCTTAACTTCTTTCTGTAATTTGTGGCGGAATTCTCACTCAGTGTCTATTTTTAGCTCCATTTCCTGAAGCTGTACAGGGACATCCTCCAACATTCCCTGAATTCCTGAGTTCTGCCATCCAGGGTTGTAAGCTTTTTGGCTTGCTTAATCCACTTATTGATTAAAGTGACTCGTTCCCACATCAGCATCTCATTAGCCCATCAAAGTTTTTCCAAGTGCAATCGCATATTGGTGTACTCCACTATCTCAACAAATGAAAAAGTAATGACTCAGCCTCAAGGCACTTGGCTGAAACCATCCAGCTGATTGATCTGAACTACCAATTGCCCATATTCTGAGGTTGCCAAGAAAAAGTTGGTTAAATGGTCAGCAGCCCACTGGTTACTCCACTCAGCTCAAAGTTGGCTAAATTTGATCACTACTGCGTCATCGTGTTCAGTTACCTGCCACTCTAACAGGGTAATTCCGTCCTTCATCTGAGACACTGCCATGTCGATTCCTTTCAACCATTTGGACATTTACACCATAAAGCACTCAGTGTTACTACCCAGCGTTGTGACATTCCATACCCATTCACCCAAAACCCACGCTTGTCCAACAATTCTTCTATTACTCAGGGAAACTCATGATTCAATCGTGGAACTAATTGGTACAAGTGGTTGTGGACATCCATGACACAACTGTCTATGTGCACCAGTGACTTTTTTATTTCCAAGAAAGTGTGTCGAGGCATTCAAGCAAGAGGCAAGCTTCATTCTGTTTCACTTAGCAAAATGCATGACATCGCTGATCTCAATGTTATAATATGCCAACATACACAGAAGTTGGTATATAAAAGTCTGAACATATATGACAAAGTATTCCTCAACTCATTAGGAGCTGAGCTGGTGAGACAACCCCATTGTGGTAGCATTGAGGTAAGATATAAAAAATTCATAATGGGCTTCCTGGTCTCGTTGATTATAAAACAGGCTCATGGCATCTTCACCCACATTTCCTTCTTATAGGCGGTGACCCCGCAAGAGCCAATACATGATACCCCACAGTTGCTGAGGGTTACCTTTATGGATCTGCCCTGTTGTCTGACTCTAACGCGGGGCAAGCTGATAACTGTTAGTCTATCCTGGTTTCATTGTCTCCTAAATCCTTCACCTAATTAGAGCTGGCTCCTCGATAGATGTGTCCATCAGCTTATTGGATTATTGGTTATGGAACCCTACTAAGTTCTGACATAAATAGTGGGGTCTCGTTATGATGCCCTAGTTGCCATTATACTACAGTTGACAAGTGTCCATCTGTAGTGAGCACCACTGTTAACTTTTGGTGGTATTTTTTTAATCCTCTAAGCTGGTTGCACAGGTTTAACACCACTAATTAACGAACAGAGATTATGAAGATCTCCAATCCTTGGGAAATAATAACAATATATAAAATATGGAGCTATTGCTCCAACAGAAATTATAAATTATATATGAAACCACAGACCACTTTTGCTAACTTTGCCCTCCTTCATACTTAAAAAACCTCCTCCTTTCCATTCTTAATTCAGTTCTTAATCTTCAGTCTCCTTGGTCAATTTTAAATTCATCAGCTTAGTAACTATCTATTCACTACAATTTTAAGGGCTTCATCCCATCACTGAGGCTTTAGAAAAATTCCTCTATTTGCCAAACTATTATCACTTATATTGATTCACTTCCAGTTGACATATATACCACCCAATCTTGAAGCTCAACTCAACTAATAAGATAAAATCCGCCAAATATATGGCTTAAAGTCCAGTCACACTAAAATTCTCAACAATTATTTTTACCTAACTATTGTTGTTTATCAGATTATTGAAGTTGCCAGTATATGCTTATCTTAGGTCAATTATGCACCTTCATGTTGCAATATTGTATTCTAGATACTCCCAATTATGAGAGCCATTGATTTTAAATTTTATTTGAGGTGGGCCGACCTGGGGACGATACCACACTGATTAGGGAAGTGAAGAAAATGGGAAAGGAGGATAAAACCCGGAAAACCTCCATGCGCGGCGTATGATAGGCCAGGAACTCCATGGACCGCCTTTACTATTTGCTATCTCGGTTTGGGGCATTGGTGCACAAAACCAACACAGTCAAAATCGTCCCCTACCCAAAGTCCATTACTGGGATCAAACTTGGGAGGCAGTGGTAGAGGGTCCATACTCTACCACTGAGGTATCCTCCCTTATGAGAGCCATTGATTTTAATCCGACTGAAAATATTTTTATAAGTCAATTTAAAATTTTGAATTGATGTGGGAAAATAATTAATAAGCTGAAGAAAATTTCATGTCTGAACTCATTTAAAAGATGAGTGTGGCCAGGAGATGCCAATGGGGTATGTCTTCTGCACCTGGATTATTATAAATAAATGAAAGATATATTTTATATAGTTATTTAATAAAAAATCTCTTCTTCTTATATCTAGTTATCCGTTGAACATTATTGAAGTTCAGTTCTTGGTAAGAGATAAGCTATTAGGAAGGAATCTCAAGCTTGTAGTATTTCCTGCATCTGTAATAAATTTTATTTCTAGAGTATCTTTCATAAGAGACCAAAGAATCTTAAATCTATTGCTGTGCCCTGTGAACTTCCAAATTTTGAGAGTACCTTTTGACGCCTAGCAGTATCAAGGCTATATTGGCTGAACTAGCTTCCCATTTATACAAGAAGGAGTCAATTTATTAGGTGAGTTACACCCTCATATTCATCTGTAAGCTTTTTAAGTCATTTGCAACCAAAAGCAATTCAACAGTTACTCCAATCCATTGATACAGATACTCATCGCGCCCTAGCGGAAGTTGTAAAGAACTCAATTCCAAATCTATATTTCCAATCTGCCGCAAACAAAGGCTTCCTACAAGCCCATGATTCGCCCCACTAATTAACCACTGGCTCAGCGTAATCTGGCCAGCAATGGGCTTCGCCATATACCAATGCCAGCATACTATTGGTGAGCATAGAACGTCAGGAAGCCCAACATCAAAGGAGTTCCCAGCTCCATATCATCTAGAGCACCCCTCCTTGAGGCCATCTACCCCAGTTTATATAAAAAACTGATCTGGCGCCCCTGATTCCTTTATTACCCTACAAAGCGGTTTGATATAACCCATCAACCTTGGAAGGATACTATTCTCACCCAGCCTATGAGATAAACAATTTGATTCAAATCTCAGATTCATTTACTTAAATTGTGAGCCAGTACCACAAAGTGATCCTGGAGACTATCAGCGGCCTGGTGGTAAGCCTTAGTACTATAGTTCAGTTACCAAAGGTCAGCAACTGCAAACCCAGGAGGAGTTGCCATCCTCTATGCCATCCCACCTTAGGGTTGCTCAGAAAGACCTGTGGTTAACCCCATCAAAGCCATTTGGTTTGCTATGAGGCCTTTGATACATTCATCACTATTCCTTCCCTCACAGAAATTCTAGGATGTCCCTCTGTTGAGTAGTTGACTGGAGCTAATTGTAGGATATTTGATAGGGACTTAATAATGTTAACATGCTTAATTTAGTATGAATCATATTGAAGATATCAGTGATTATGGATCAGGAATATCCTACGCTCATGTAAAGCTTGGGATCCGCGGCCTACTGATTCCGCTTGATACTAAACGACTATGATGACATGGGCCTGGGGGCTTTGTCGTTTAAGTCAGACTTAATAATAATAGCTGACTTGATGAAGGAACACTTGGTCTTTGCTGGTCTATGTCAAAATTAGCTTCAATGTAAATCGAGTTTTTGATCAAATTAAGTAATTATTAGTGGTACAAATCGCCTTGGTATGTGCTGCCAGTTGCTTGAGAGGAGCATTGGCTCAACTATTTTCTGATGCATCATAAATGCTGTCTTGAGATATTACAAATTTGACACTGACCATGAGGCAGTGCAAGATGCCCCAAGTCAAAAGGACTGTAGACCCTCAGATGAACTATTACGTTTTTCTCTGGCCAACTGCCATTGAAAATGAGGTGTAATGGGCAAGATGTTGCAAACATTATGCCCTATAAATTATCTCCAAGTTGTTACTAATAAAGTACAATCAAATATTAACACAAGTTCATAGTTTAATTTACAAGCTATTTATATCTTATACTTTTATGCTGTATTAAGTCGAGAATTTACTTGGGATCAGAAGGATCAGGACAGTAAGCCATTGTCCAAGTAATAACAGAATAATAAAGTTTGAAGTGTTAATTCCAAGGATTTGAATATCTTAACTATTGTCACCTTATGATCTATTGTCACCATACAATAGATGCTCGAAACTCCACCTTACCACAGAAGCAGAACCAGTCATCTGAAGTAGGCCAAAAACTTCAACACCCTCTTAAAAGCCATTGGGGTAGCTGTGCCACTGACATTCTAAGCCTTCCACTGGGTTATGACATTTTTGAACTGGAAACAAAAGTATTCTAAACTAACAGATCCATGACAATTTTATGGCCTAATATGACAATCAATTCTGTTTGGAGTCCAATCGCGGCCCATTCTAGTATTTTAGATGAGACACAGATATTACTTGAATTTATTTACACTTTATTAATATTGAACTCTAGTTTATCATCAAATATAAATGATTTTTTTTCAATGGACCATCTCTGGCATAACGTCATTGCTTGTTCTATTTAATTTTAATTGGTAGCCAGTTTTAAAAGGTCAAGGCCCTCATAGCCCACCCATCTGGCCTTATAATACCATTAAGAGAAACTAAGGCTATGGTGGTCAGTGTTAGGATAAGTTAGCGCCAAGAGAGTACTGGCTGCAAGTGTAGGGGCTTTATCAGCCATAACAACAGTATCAGACTGCTGAGCTGCGCCTTACCAGAGTTGGGTGGGTGAATATGGTAAAGGGTTACTTGCCATCTTAAGGTGGCTGTACTTAGTAGTCTGAAAAAATAGCACCTAGGGTTTCCCCTTGCATTAAGGGCAATAATTAGACTCTTGGGTAGCTACAACTTTATAAAACTAGGGACGCGACTTTTTATTATACTTTCAATAGATATACTGGAAAAGCAAGTCTGTTGAAGGGAACACTCTATTGGAATTATATAAAACAATAACCTCACAACCTACCATAGGAAGGGTGCTATATCTTGAGGGTAGGGTGATGGGGGAGGATTGGGTTAACAACAATAGCTTAATTGAAAAAGTTATTTTGAGGGGTCTTCTTGGGACATCTATCTGCCTTTTATTATAATGGGTAGCTATTGTATCTGATTGGAGTCCATTTTAGATGGGATCAATCCACATTCTGAGCCTCGGATTTTGCTTTCCTGTTAGCCAAACTTGACTGATTGAATCCTGTTGCTTGGATTTTGCACCCAAGGATGAACCTTGGCAAGGTTTGTTATAATATTTTTGTTCCTGGAGATATCCCAGGTATTAATTTTTTTCCAATCACGGGCGCCCCAGTGGAGCTCTCTGTTTGGTAAAGTGTTTAGCCATTGAAATAGTCATAAATATGAGATTTCAAAAATCAATACAAAGCTGGTTGCCTTTTTTAGATAGTTTTCTGCTGAATGTAAAATGATAGTTGAAGCTTGGTGAATTGCACTGGGGGTTGAAGGGGGCCAACAAGGTGGAACGGGTGCAACCCATCTCTCATCCAGGGTATGCCCTAAATCAAAAAGATATGCAAGGGGAGGCGCCTTAGGATTGACCTCCTTTTAGTCTAAAAGTATGCAGAGTTCAATTAATCTTTTAAGCTGATAGTGGAACCTTACAACCAGGTTTAGCCTTGATCATCACAGCTAGTGAACGTAGTCCTTGATATAGTAACCCTTTTACTCTGTAAGGGGTATAAGGTTTGGTACAGCTTAATAGCTGCGGATGGGGACCTTATACTACAGGTTTTGGTTAAAAATCTAAAATCTAAGCTCTTCTCTTTAAAGCAAACTATGCTTCATAATTTAACAACTATAGATACAATAGTTTTTATGGTATGAAAAAAGATCTACATCACTAGTCTCTATAAAAGTTAAAATGTGTTTACAGTACCATCTAACTTAATTTACTAGCTATAGTTAAAAATAGAGCCAGTATAGCGATACCTTTTTACTTTTATTTACAATGTCACCATATAGAACTAGTTTTTTGGATATAAGTCAGTAAACTATCATCCTATGTATTAGTTTTAAATCACTGCTAGATCATACCTGTCAGGGGATATTTCATTGCTTAAAATTGTAGGCTCTTTGGTATATCTTATTAGTACTAGGTAAATTAGCTTTTAGTATGCAATGCTATGGAAAAGTGTTAACTTTGCTGTGAAAAGTAAAGTTTAGAATCAAGGAAGGAGATGTAAACTTAATTAAATTCTTAAGCTCAGATTGCTACTTTAGCTGAGGGTTTTTCAGGGACCATTTTTTGTAACATATAGGCCTATCATATAGCTTGATATCATATTGAGTTAACAAGGTTAAAAGGGGGATAAATGTACATAGTAACACTTTGACTTACACTTCCTTAGACTACTTGCGGAGTTAACTGGCGTTTCTTGGCTTTATTTATGAGCTCACACTGACATAGCCTAAAGGCTGTACCAGCCCTACACTTGAGCCTCTCAGACTAACAGCTTCGCTGTTACCCCCATGGCTGGTGAGCTGGTTGTTCTAAATTACTTATTAATACTCTAACATTTACTGACTGACATTGAGTCTGTTTTTAGTTTTAGTTGAACGATTTGGTGTATATTTGATATATTTTCCAAATCTCACCCACTTGGCCAAATGGATTGAACCTAAAAGGCTCAAAGGGTATTGGATGTCAGTCATTCTGTCAGTGTAAGTTTTTATCAAATAGAAAAGCAGTTACCCAGCGTTGCCCAAGTTTATTTGAGCTTGCACTGACATTGCATAAAGGCTGTTCCAGCATTATGCTCAAGCCACTCAGACCAACAGCTTTGCTGTTGCCCTTGTGGCTGGTGACTGGTTATTCTAAATCTACTTGATAAAATACTAGCAATGACAGAATGACTGATATCTGATACCTTCAAGTCTAATAGTCTCAATCATTTGGCCAAGTGGTTGAGAATTGGCACATATATTGAATAAACTACAAATCTTCTCACCTGAAACTAGATAAAGAGTAATCGATTTGGTGTCAGTCATCCAGCGTTAGCGTTTTATTAATTAGATACTTTTTTGGTCTTACCTATGATGCAAAAACCTTTTCTTTCTGCTTAATCTCACCTTCAAGTGAATTTTGATAAAAAGTTTTTTTCCACCGCCATCTGGCCATGTCCATTTCACATTTGATGTCATCAGATCCACTGCCTGCTGCCCCAATGTGGTGCAGCGGTGATCCATCCCCTAGCATTTTCTGCCCTATATTGAAGCATGTTTGAATGGGCTCAATAGTCTGCCAAACTCTTCTGTCCAATTTGTTCTTCCATGGGACTTAGTGCTCAATCTTATGAACATCCACCACACCCACCATTGTAAGTCCTGGGGCCCAGCCCTTGCAACTGGATAGGAATCAGCACCCCTTACAGACGAAAAGGGGCCCCAAGGCTCCAGTGGACCCTCTGTCACAGCTGGGCGACCTAGCCCATGTGATAGATGAGCGCTGGGTGATGGCTTTTCCGCCTAAAGCTATCTCACTCCCACCTCTTCCACCCTCTTCAACCCTGGTAAGTTTGATAGAAGGGGTCTGCAGGGAGATTGCACTCATCAGGGAGCATGAAGAGGCCCCTGGGACCACCCACTCCCCAGGCAAACCATATCCAAATTTTGGGAAAATGGCAATTCCCAACATCGGAGCCCAGATGGCAATTTCTGGACTGGGGGAGCCGGTCTGGACTGGCCTGCTTTGGAAATCAGATTAGGATACAGCTCAGATCACAAATCTGGGTCCAAATGACTCGGATCATCTGCCCCAACGCTCCAAAACGGATCCAAGGAGTTCAGATTGCACGAGTAGCCCAAATAAGGGATTGGCTCAAATTGAAATTAATCCGATCAAAGGACCCCTGCCTCCCAGGATGAATCTGGACCACCCAAGCCATGCAAACAGGCTGACTAAGGTCACCGGGACCTGGATTTGTAGCACCAACTTGGTTTGGCCCCAAGAATCTGGGAAAATTTGTAAAATTTTTTAGGCTTTTCCAGAATTGGGAGCAGCTTTCTACCCTCCTCCAAGCCAGCCAACCAAATTTTTTCACCAACCCCTGAATGACCAATCCCTTGATACCTCCCCCATGCATTCAGCCCAGTTTAAGAGGCAACTGCCCCAGCCAAGGGTAGTTTATAGTTCATTCTATTTCCTTCCATCGAATAAACAAATTGAATACCCCGCCTAGTTTGCTGCGGCCTCCATCTACCACTTTAAATTTCTAAAAATTCCGCTGATTGATCTGATGAAGCACGCAATCACCCAAATCCTCCTGCCAATGTTCACTGACTGGATTATCTGGTCACTCAATCCCACCATGTGGCAGCGGATCATAAATGCAAGAATTTGTTTCCCCCTGATGATGAACCCGCTGCTTCATTTGTTTTTAAGCATCTGTTTAATGAAGACCCTTGTGTCTGCTTAGTCACTGAGTCCTCTGAAACTGCTCCCCAGCTAAGCAGCACCTGGGCGCCCCTGGCCCACCACTTGTGGACTCGCCTTCCATAGTTGCCTTAGATGCTGCCAACTTGGCCCACCAGCAAGACCTAGAGTGCCCCCACCAGGGAAAGCTCAGTCCCAGCCCATCTCATGGGCTTTGCCATACCTCCACGCACATTTACAATCACATGGCAGCCTCTGTGCCATCCCTCACTGGCGCACAAGCCCCCATATCCAAACCTGAAGGCCAGCAACTGTGAACCCTGGAGGAGTCATCATCCTCCCTGCCTCTCCCACCCTTGGGGGTTGCCCCCGAAAGACTCGCGGTTGCCCTCAATGCAACCATCTGGTCTGCCTTGGGGGCCTTTGGTATGTTACAGAACTTCTACTTTCCTCACGTCTCCCATAGAACCCAACTTTTATTAGTCACTCAGACCGCTATGCCCTTGCCATTCTGGGGCCTCCACTGGGTGCTTGTGCACCCTGACTGGGAGCCCAGTCTAGTTCTTCTTAGCCAAATCCATGATAACCACCATCCTCTCACCCTTCCTCTCTCCAACATTTAATCTTGTCTTATTATTAACTATGGGCGTTTAAAACCATATGTTGACAAAGCAATAATTGATTAGCCACCACTGCCTTTGCACTGGCTGGCTTTATTGATTTCTGCCCTTTTAAAGGTTATTTTGATATAGGGTTATAAATGAAGGAGGACGTTGCAGCAGCAAAGGCTCCGTTTATTTATAAAAACACCACCATTACTATTACCCATACTCATATCCCTTCTGATACCACCCTGGTGGTGTCTTACAAAACTTTCTTCCCATCTTCCACCCCAAATTTTGTATGATGCGTTGATGTCAGGTTTTTTGGCTTATGGTACCCAAACTAATCTTTTCTTAACAGTTTCCCTATGTGGCAGAGTGCCTTATGGCCCTTTGCGCCACTGTCACTATTATTCTCGTACCACCCTGCCATCGCCCAACAAATCCCCCCTCATGCTCACATTTCTGCAGCACCAGAGCATTTACTTTTGGCACAGGTCAACAACAGTTGACAGATTTATCCATTCTGTTTTGGACTAGACCACACTAAAATGTCCTGTCCCTATGCCGTTCCTTCTTACTTTCTCTGAACCTTTGGCAGTGGCATCTGAATGGGGTGTCTTGTTGCCACCTCCCCCAACACCCTTGATTGCTGGGCCAGAGTGAGAAATCTTCTCCCTCCAATTCCACCAGTCACACTCGACCACCTGCATTCTAACCCACCAATTGGAATCAGGCTTGGACCACTGTTTGCCATCAACCAACTTCCCATCTGCCAACTACCACCCACCCTTATTCTGCCTCGCCTGATCATGGTAACCAAAATCCCAGGCCCAATTGTATGAGATTGACAAATCAGGTGAAATTTTCAATGATGAGGTTGATAAATCAGGTGAAAGCCCCACAGATGGATATGACTTGTCTGAACTTTTAAATTCTGATTTTGACAATTCTCTCTCACCCAGACTTTATGCCCCTAAACCCAATACCATCCCCTTCCAAAGTGATCACCAGCTTGCCTTAGCAGCGGTGGACTCACCGCATTGTCCCCTTCTCCACAAAGCGGTAGAAAATTTGATTATGAATTCACAAAGGGATTAATATGCCTAACTTCATCCAGATTTTCTTGAATAAGCGCAGGAAGCGATTGAAAAGCTGGCCTGCACCGCCAGCAACGCTACCTCCTGTGTTTCTAGCCTTGTAGCCTTTAACCCAAAAACTAAAATTGTTAAGCAATTGATTGCCAATTTTTCTAGCTCCCAGAAGTATGCTTCCAGACTGAACATCATCCTAAATAATATTTTGAAGCTCTCCTCCAGGCGGATATCCTTTCTATCAAACCCTTCATTACAGCCATCAATCCCTACCAAGCTGATGCCCCAACGCCCTTACTCTCAGCTGACATCTGCCCCTTCAATAGTGCCACTCCTTATATTGCTGCTGAGCCTGATGCTGTGCCACCTGACCCTCCCTCCCCCTCTGCCATGATGGATTAGCGGTCTCCCTTTCCTAGTTGGAGGCTTTATTTTGGTTTTGCCGACCAGTTTGTTTTGGGTTTTTTTTGCTTTGATCGGTAATGTCCGTCCCCTGGCCGGCGTGCCTCGGATAAAATTTAAATTGAATTGGCTACTTTGGCTGAGAGTTTTTTAAGGAGCTTATTTTATAACGTATACACCTATCAGGTAACTTGATATCCCATCGAGAGTCAACGAGGTTAGAAGGCAGATGAATATTTTTATTAATATTTGAGCTACGTTTTCCTAAACTATACTTTATTGGTCTTATCTATGATGCGAATCGGTGGTACGAATTGATATTAGATCATCCTGCAGTAAATTTTACCGTATCGATATCTTAATTAATGCTTAGCTCATTGGCTACTGGATCTGTAATTTACAAACCATGGCCAACCTGACGTGATATAATTTTTTAAATCTTTGAGAAATGTTTTAAAGATTCTAACCGTACGTCATTCAGTTTGATACTCGATATCAAGGTTAGTTATAGGGCTATTTGCTTTTTGCGCCATTGAATAGTAATCCAGGGTAAATCTACGGGGCAATGATAATAAGGATTCGATGGAATAAATTCAAAGTTTTAGGTAACTATTGATAAACTTAGGGCCGAATTGTGTACCCTTAATCCAAATCCGAAGTTGACTGTTTACACTGATGGTTATATTTATTGCGTCATCAAAACTATAGGTTGGTTAAGTAAGTTAAGTGAAATTGCGTCATTGCAATGTAAGGATAGGATCATTGAGATTGGGGTTTGGCTAGTAAATAAGCTGAAGATGGGGTTGAATTTAAAGCTACATTCATAAACAAATCGGAAGTTACAGGTGGATTTGAGGTAAACCTGAGAGTAAAAACTTAAATTTGAGGGTAGCCAAGCTTTCATTGGTTTAATAGCCAATGAAGCCATAACCAACCATTAGGTTAAATGATAAGATGATTAAGGTTTATGAATTGATTCGCACGTTCCAGTTTTAAATTGTGACCTAAATACATTTCCATGGAATAGGTTTGGTGGGCGGAATTAGTCGCCCTTAAAACGAACTTGTGTAAATAGTCCATCCAATTAAGCCCCATAGCTAATAAAAGGAGAAGTTGGGATGTAGAATTTAGTATCAATGGTAGGTTGGAGTATAAAAGGGTAGTTTTCGCAATTGTAAAGTTAGATGAAGGTCTTGATTGTGGTTGGGCTTGGTGTGATTAGTGCAATCCAAAATCAGGGCAACGTGACGCCATACCAGGGAGATGTTGTGATTCAGTTGGCAAAATCACCACAGATTGAGAAGCTTGTTGATGAGTTTGATGTGTGGACTTCCAACCACACTACGTACCAGGTTCGGGTCAACAGGGAGCAGCTCAAGTCGATTGAGAAGGCCAATGGGAAGTATTCCACCGTTATACACGATGTCCATGCGCTCCTATCGCAAAGCAGCACAAGGGCCGCTTCTGGGTTTAAAATGGGGAAAGCCGAATGGTTCAGAAGCTACCACCGTTTGGATGAGATTGTGAATTGGTACCGTGCGCTTGCAAAGAAACACCCAACGGTTGTCAAATTCATCCCATCCATCGGAAAGAGCGCCGAGGGGCGTAACTTATCAGCAATCCACATCACCAACAGCAACCACAAGCAAAAGAAGAAGGTTTGGTTCCAGTCCCTCATCCACGCTAGGGAGTGGATCACCGCCCCAACCCTCCAGTACGTATTAAACCACCTAATCAACCATCGCGAATCGGAACCCATCAAGTCACTCCTCGATCAGGTGGAGATCATCGCCGTGCCGGTGGTCAACCCCGACGGGTACAGCTTTACTTGGACTGACCAGAGGCTTTGGAGAAAGAACCGGCGTGTAGTTAATGGTGGGGTAGGCATCGATCTAAACCGCAACTTCCCGTACAAGTGGGGGGAGGCCAACGGGGGTTCAAAGAACCCAAAGTCCGAAACCTACCAGGGCCCCTCGCCAGCCTCCGAACCCGAAGTCAAGGCCATCCTAGCTTACTTCCAAAAGCAATCGCCAATGTTGGGGGCCATCGACTTCCATTCCTACTCCCAGCTTATCCTCCGCCCGTTTGGAACCACATCTGAGAATGCCCCCGATGAGTCCAACCTGGTTGAACTTGGTAACTTGATGGCTGCTGACATCGCCAAGGTGGGTGGCCGCCGATACGTCAACGAGAAGTCGATTGAACTTTACCCAGTCTCGGGAAGCGCTTCCGACTGGTTCTACGGGCGTGAGTATAAAACTTATGGCTACACCGTCGAGCTCTCCCCCACCTCCAACACTTACAACGGCTTCATCCTCCCGCCATCCCAGATCATCCCCGTGGGGGAGGATTTGATTCCCGCCGTCATCCGTTTCATCAACTACGTGTTGAAGAACCCACTTTAACGCCAGATTAAATTTATAAGTTTTACCCCTAAAATTTAAAGTTTTGTCTAAATTTGGATGCTATTCGGTGAGGCATTTGACTTACGCATCAAGCTTAATTCGTTACTTCCCACTAAATTATCTATTTATAAAAGTTCGATCCAGATAAAAATTCGATATTAGCTTTCCGAGCTTTAAAAGTTTGTAGGTTTAATCTAGCAAACCTTTTGTCAACAACACAACTATTACAGCTTTACGGCAATAGATCCATCCTATAAATACACGCATGAGGTTGATTTTAAGGTGAAATTTGATAATACTAATCGAAAAACTTAGCATGCCTTTAAGATGTTAAGTAAATTGACTAGCTTCGCGGAGATGGTGAATTCCCGTCATTTCGTTATAAGTCGCTAAGTCGGCACCGAAAAATCCCTAAACTCTGGGTTGGCTGGCCATTGAGGGGTTTCAGATATCCTGGGTAATTGTTTAGATATATTCCCTAAAGCAAAGGCGTTTCTTAATTTAAAATAAACTTATATTATGTCTGAAAACCAAAAAGCTTAGGTTCTATTGAGAGTTCTAAACAGGTCAATACTTGCTTTAAGATAAACCATACCCTAAAATCTGGAATCAACAAAAAATTATGGTATAGACGAACTAAACGGTTTGATCAGCGGTATCCCGAATATCCTAACGCCATCTAAATATTTGATAAGATCCTATCAGGTAAACATCTTTATGGTAGACTAAACACTTGGGTTTCTGATGACTTTAACGTTATAAGATTCACTTAGTTGACAGCGTTATCTTTGATGAGCACCATTAAGAATTATTTACTGTTTTTACACTATAATTTAAATGATCAGTTAAGTTACTTGATATTAAGATAATTTAAATGAGCTCTGCTAGTGTTTGTAAAGCCTCATCGACCAGTTTTCAAATTGCCTAGCATGCCGAGGAAAACATCTACGACTCAAGGGTCAAGTCCTCTACTAAAAAATAATCGACTAGAGTATTTGGGATAGGTCCTCCACTGTAGAAAACCCTACAAGGCTTTATAATTCGTGTAATCTCTAAAATAGTTAACTATTACAAACGTAACCTTCAACACCTAATAAGGTAATTCAATTATCATGGGCAACTGATTTTCAAGCTCAAAGGGGATAAAAAAGAAACAGTATTAGGCTACTAATAAACCAAGACCACGTCATAAGTCCTGAGGAGCATCTTCTGTTCCTCAACCGTTAGGAGTTTCCATCCAGTATAAAAAAGAGGGTTAAAAGGGTGACCAACCTTCTTGTTTCCTAGGGCAATTTAGCATATGTGGTAGATTAGAGGTGGGTGATGGCCTAACCCCTAAAGTTTGCTCCCCTACCTCATTCCTTACCACTCAAAAATTGGTGAATGAAATTGGGTGTGTGTGAGAGAGAGTATATAGTTGGCAGCAGTAAGAATCTACCCCATAAGATAGTTCATTATTATGCCCCCAACCCGGTAATCTCAGCCACTAATTTGGGTTCTATTGGTAATGACAAAATGGTAACCAACAGAACTAAATCATCTTGGTTTACTTGGGTTAAAAAGCCCACCAATCTATTGCTTCTCCACCAGAAAAGGCAAGCCCATCCTTTATAGGTTTAGGCATGATAAACCCTTTAACATGCAATATGACATCCTATACCTACCCTGGCCATAGGTGCAACTGGTTGTCTACTAGATGAGTCATAGTCAATCCACCAAGCAAAATTTCTCCAGTAGAAAAAATTTTGTATAATAATTTGAGACCAATTCAGCTGGCTAGGATGAGACCAATTTGGCATCAAGATAAATTTGGAGTGCCAACCTGCCAAAATTCTGCGTGATCCCATCTATTATAGCTAATGCATAATTTATTATCCCCCAAGCCCCAAAAATTAGGATAACAGTACCACCACAAATCCTGGTATTGTTAACTTTAACCATTTTGTTATAATAATTAAATCTACACATAATATTTTAATTGGAATATTTTAGCTATCCGTTAGATGCGCTCTAACCAGGTTGTAAGGAGAGTGCCTATAACTCTCCTATTCCCAGCGTGGAGGTGCATGGTGCACAGGGCCAACGCCAGGAAACTAGTCACGAGTATTAAAGTTACTAGAGCCCAGCAGAGGGTGCTTGAGCTATGGTAACCTAGGTTGAAGAGGGTTATCACGATGGGAAATAACAAAAATGGAAACATGTGGTGCTCAGAGTAGAAGGGTATAGGTACTTCAGGTTGGAGGGAATCTGGGTGGCCCAACGGTATATGGGCTGATAATTTAATTGTAGTTATAATTAAATGGTTAACGTTGTGTAAGACCTCCATTAAGAGGTCTGCGCACAGGATAGTCCAAGGTAACATAAGTAAAATGGTGTACTAGCAAAGGGTTTTTATTAATAGTGAAGTTGAACATTGGGGAGATTAGTCTTGACATGAGGAATTTAAGGGAGTTTTGAAAAGAAATCAATTGAAGGAAGTGGGTCTAAGCTGAGGCACACCAATAGGCGCACGTTTCCATTGGGAAATAAACTGTACTCGGTAATTAAACAAACTTGGGTAATTGATTGTGGGAGCAGCCAACCTGAGCTGGAAATTTTGAAAACTGAACGGGTTTCAAAACCCCGTTCACCTAAAAACTGAAGCAAACTGTTTTTTTAGTACTAGATGGTCCCAACCCGAGGGGGGGATTCATCGATGTCTGAAGCAAACTGTTTTTGTTTATTTCAAAGCTAGTTTGTTTTAATGCACCTGCTGTTATACAGGGCCAAACTTCTCTTGCATCCTTAGGATCAACCTGGGCATACTTCACCTTAACCCAGCGTCGATCTATGGTATGCTTGAGGTCAGAGAGGCCTGCCAACTTCACTTTCTTGGCCTGCTGAAATGCTTCTTTGTCTTTAACGTTGGTCCCAGTTATGATGTCATTTTCCAACCATGACACAGGAGCCATGTTTCTGATCTTTAATAATGATTATGCCATAGTAGCTATAATTACCACTTTATAACCATCCCAACATGACTGGAGATATATTTGGTAGTCACCTGGGTTGTCCCCCATTTTGGATGCCTTGTGGCATCATGATGTGGCTCTTCTCCTTATGTGATTCCCATTTAGTGGGTTAAGTTTTACAGCCCTTTTTCATGCTTGACTCACCATGTTCCCAAAGAAGATTTTGCTCTGGGGTGGCTAAAGAACCAACCTCTGCAGAACCTGCACCCACTATTCTTGCAACTGAGTGGCTGCTGGCAGGTATGCTAGCAATGGTGATTGTACATTATTGTCCTTCAGATGTCCCTCCTGATGAAGTACCAAACATTAATGACAGTTATACCTCCAATATTTAGTTTATCTTATGGGTGTCCACTCACCCAGACTGTAAGGCTGGTACTAACTTTATATGCTAATTCAATGAAATAATTTATTGGCCACTAGTTTCTATCATCCCATTCTTCTAAAAATAGGTGACACGATGGTATCTGTAAGTCTGGGGAGTGTCCCCTTCTCTTAGACTGAGCAGTATAACATTTTCCACAAAAAAGTGTATGAGAAGGGCAGCTGTTATTCTCATTTCACAGAGCAATTCGCTCATGTGGAAGTTGAATGATGGGTAATAGCTTTCCATTTAAAGATTCCACCCCTGTCCCTGCAATTGCCTCTGCTAAATTAGTACAGCAAATTGAGGTAATTTGTGCTGAATAATTGGAAGTTTCCACCCCCATGGGCCTAAAGATTCATATGAAGTCAATGGCAACAAGCCCTCAGAATCAAGGTCAAATACCTCAAACACTTGGTAAAAATTCCCAATGGGAGCACACATTCATTAGATAAGGAATAAAGTGTCAAAGTCTTAGAAAAACTTGCCGATGGCATTGGACATTAAAAAATGTTGTTGTCAGTTTAAAACCTGCTTCAAACATATTGAGGACAAAGCCTGACAGGCGTGTACCTCTTAATAAAAATGTGTTTTAGTGACAAATCCTTGGTCAATTTCACCAATGACATTGGGCCCTTGGGAAATGATGTTACCTATTTGAAACTCCCCTCAAAAATTTGGGGACAAAGCCCAATGGGCATGAACCTTTATTATCAATTGTTGCTGCCAGCCCAGAACCCTCCCCTCAAAAATTTAAGGTCGTCATTTGTTACATCTTGCTTGACTGTCTGTATGCCAAAGTGACCAGGTGTGAGCAGGTTGGGTATCTAAAACCCATTTATGACCTCTTGGGACAGCCTCTAAGTGCGGTGGCCTTGGGAGGTTCCCATCACCCATTGAGCAAGACACCATTGAGCTAAAAGTCAGAAATGCAGTGAAACATCATTTTGGGCATCCAAGTTGAACTTACAGCAACTTGACCCACTGCCAAAAATTTTTGCAGTTTTTTATTATTTAACTGAGGTAATCTGACCAGAGGACGGACATTACCAAACTAAAACTATTAATCATAACAACAGTAATAATAAATAACAAATCAAACAAAACGCTCAAAATGGATAGATCAATTGAATCATACCTAACAGATATTCAACCAGGTGGGCAGCAAATACTGCTATCACTCCATGGTGGATGGGGATGAGGGATCGGGGGGCTCATTTTCAGCTGCATCCATCTCATTCCAGAGTAGGTTGCATGCTAAGGCAGATAGTAAGGGTGTGGGGGCATTGGCAGCATATTGTCAATATCCTTGATGACTGGAACTTCCAAGTAGTTTCCAGCCATCATTATACCAACAATTTATTTGCCCAAAGCATCTTCAGCTTTGAGGTGGGTGTCTGGGAATTTAATTGAATTTGCCAATGTTGGTTTGGGTTATTTTTGCTTTCAGATTCTGTGCTACTGTTACCACGTTATGGATGGCTTCAGTGACGTTTTCGTGTAAAGTTTTCATGTTGATCTTACTTTGTGCAGTAAGATTTATGGGAGGATGGGAGGTGGAATTCCTCCTGCAAGCACAGCCACTGATTTGGTGGCAGCTTTGCAAAGCGGATGGCAATCTGGTATGGTGGCTGCTTCTACTGCAAGCTGGTGGTTGCTGTAGAACAGGTTTGGCGTTAGGTTGTGGGTCATATTTCTGAGGTGGGAATTTTGCATCCCATTCTGCGTTACAGAGCCGCTCAAGTTTCAGCGTCAGTTCTTCAATGACGTTACCATATTCATCAATTTCATCCAATAATTCCATGGATTTTGGTTGAATTGGAATGGGGAATCAGCGTACAGTTGAGGTATGTTCAATTCATCTGCAGATGCATGGGATCAAACTGGGATCCAATCTAATGTTTAGTTGGATGAATTATTTATGGCATTGGGGCAAGGTGGGTGCTGATTGGTGGCTGTATGTGCAGCTGAAGCATCAGGCATTGGAGGAGGAGAAGGTAGGATTATACCCCATGTCAGAGTTGGCGCGGGGTGGGAGGTGGATTGGTGGGCATTGGGCAAACTTTTGGCATTGGCGGAAGTTTCTGAGTATGGGCATTTGCATTTTGAGTGGTCTAACTCAAAACAGGATGGACAAATCGTCCATCCGCCCTCAACGCGGGCCCAGAACGGATGGTTGGGGGAAGATGGGATGGTGGCACAAGGGGGAATTGCTAAAGAAATTTTTGTAAATTTAGGGCTGATTGTGGCATATGCCCGAGGCCCATCGAGGCGTGTGGCCCCATTTGGGACCACAAATTGTAAGATGGGGTTGGCGCTTGTCAGACATTCTCCTTTTTGATATAAGACAAAGAATGTTGGAGTTAGTACTCCTGATTCTGCTACTATAATTGGCCCATCACCTGCCAAATTTTTAGATAATAATGTGGATATCAATAATATGAATACCCACAGTGAAAAAACCCTAATGAATTCTTGGTGGAATCCTAACAACCAGAATAATACGATTTATCACAAAAATCAGCTTAAAATGGTAAATACTAATATTAGAAATACTCCGACTCCTCAGTCAAATATGAGGAGAATAAAATTGCATGGATCGGAACCTCTGCAAGGCAAGAGGATGTTACCCATCAATATTTGGGTAAAGTTAACCAATCATTATCATCTGAGTCTAACCACCGTCGAGGTGCAAAGATTTTACTCAAGGATGATAGGGTAAGCATTAGCCAATCATTACCCTCTGAGTCTGACTACCACCAAAATACCCAATCATTACCATCTGAGTCAGACCACCGCCAAGGTGAAAAGATTTTACTCAATGGTGATTGGATACAATTCATCAAATTGTTACTGCATTGGTCAATTTTACCTCTAAAATTTTTTTATCTTTGATCTGATAGGCCAAAAGCCTATATTCCTTAATTTAGAAGACTGAGCTTTGTATTTTTTTGCCTCAAATATTGATAGTCTCAAAATTTAAATTAGTTTAAATAGGAAAAGATAGTATTGACAAAGGGACTTTTTCTGGTTTTGCCCTGCCTGTTTAAAAAAACATAAAAAACCAAAAAAAGTATTATTTTATACTTTTAATAAAAAGTAAAATATCTCATTTCAATATTATTTGTGGTGTCCATTGGCGGATCCCAAAAATTGGAGCCCAATGTGGGGGTTGAGTCCTCTGAATACTTTGATAAGTATTAATAAAGAGATGGAGAGTGTCACCCGTTGGGTGCAAAATGGGGAAGAAAATGAAGAAGATGATCACATGGACAGTCCTACCACTTGTTATTTGAAAGAAACCAATTTGAGCCCATATTAATACCTGAGTCTCATCGCATCACTTGGCCAGCCACTGAAGCTGTGAGAGATCTTACCCATGGCATTCTTAACCCTGGTGATATTGCATCTCGCGAACGAGCATCGTTGGTAGAGGAACGTCACTTGTTTCTCTATGAGACTAGTGTCCTCCCAGAGACCTATGGTCAGCTTACACATATGACCACCTATGTACGCAAGTTTGCTCATCCTGCCTTGGTCCATATGATGCATCTTTTAGCTGGCCATCATGAAGAGCTACATCAACACCGAGATACTCATGAAGCTTTAGATTTAGCCTATGATAAGCTGTATCACCTGACCTCCAAACATCTTGGAGCAGTTAGATCTGGTGTAGAAGCTAATCGCAACTTCATCATACAGCTGCATGATCAACTTGCTACTATGGATACTGGGATTGTAAAGTATGTCGAGGAGGCCATGAAGATCTTTAGGGATGAGCTGAATGCATCTTCTGCTAGCACCCGCTCATTGTTGGAGGAGTTTGCTAAAGAGCTTGTAAAGCAAATTGAGTAAACATATCATGACCTTTCAGCCCCCAACTTCGTCCTTCAAGAAGAATATGAACAGCGTGTGGCTGTGGTGGAGCAGCAGTTAATTCAGGCCTTCTTGCATGTTGATGAGCTTGAACGTCGTCTGTTGCTTGAACCATCTAGAGCCACCACCACCCTAGCGGCCAAGGTTGTTCAACTAGAAAAGGAGCTAGCTCTTAAGCTTTACTCGAAAATAACAAATTTTTGGCCTGTCACCTGACTGAATGTGAAAGGGAAACAAAAGCGATGAAAGTTTCATTGGAAAGCCCTGTGTTGTTGAAGGAAGTATCTAGTTGACTAACAAAGGTTGAGAAGAAGTATGAGCAGATCAAGGATGGAGTACAAGGCCCAAGCTCTCACTCTCATGACAATGAAGGGTGTAAACAAATGAAAGAAGAGCTGAAGAACCACGTGAAAGCCGTGGAAACTGCCCAATTAAACCTAAGCTCAATGGTATCACAACTCCGTTTCCAAGTCTCTGCAATGAAGAATAGAGTAGAAGATCTGAAACTCAAAAATCAGTGATCGAAGCTCGACTAAGGCTACGTGAATCTGGTCCCCTAGAAGCCCTCTCTAACATGGAAATCCAGCTTGAAGCTATGCATGACCAGTTCAATCGTCTTTTGTGGGCCTTTGATCAGTTAAGCTACCGCTCTGAAACCTCAGAAGCAGAAGCTCCAGCTATTCACACCCTTTCATGGAAAAGATTATCATTCATTCAAACCTACGTTTAAAGACAAGTTTATCCCCGATGAGGGCAGCATTGCTTCGTTTTTATACATTTACGAAGCGGCTATGGAAGGGGCAACTGACTGTCAAAAGGCCAAACATATTCTTTCCTGTTTGGGCCGCATGGCACAAGAGGTGATGGTCCCACATATGGACTCTCTTAGCACCTGGTTCGAGGTTAAAGAGGCTCTCATAAACACATTTGGCTCAAAACAGGCTTTAGGAATGAAAAAGCAAGCCTTTATGCGTATGAGTATCCAGAAAGGAGAGTCAGTGGTCGTCTTTGCAGAAAAATTCTATTTGGAAGCCCAGATGTTGTTAACCTCAAAGATGTTGACTTTGGATGATGCTGTAGTCGCCATTATGACTGGAGTGGCTTCTTACTCATCACTAGCAATGCACATCACCTCCGTAAAACGCAATTTTCATACCAATTAAGACATCAAAGAAGCGTTAATAGATGTCGCTGATTTCCACAAGCCTGAAATTCCCCATGGAGCAATATCTCGTCCTCGCGTTTTAACCATTGAGGATTCAAAGCTTATGCCTCGAGCCCTAGCTATTGAGGATAAGAAGGAGCCCCTTCAGATAATGGGCCCAAAAGAACAAAACCCCAAAGCAAATCATCCTGAATGCCCTCGGTGCAAATACTGCAACAGGCTTGGCCACATGGAGGCTATGTGCTGGAAAAAGAAAGCTGACGCCGAGGAACAGGAGCAGGGAAAAGAAATGTCAGCATAGGGAAAGGCACCCTATTGCTGACAAACCTAATGTGCCTAACTCACTTAATCAACTTATGCCATTACCTCGCATTACAAATACCCCAGGGGATATTTCTGAGGGGGATACGGATGAGGTCAGCTATTATGTTGTAGGGGCACCTGCTGAAGTGGAAGTCCCTGATCGCTTGAATGCTGGAGGAGTAGATGAGGCCACCATACCCGAAGAGACCTATCTCTGCCAAATTTTAGGGGAGCCAATTGTCATTGATACCACCAGCGATGCAGATGAGGTGTTGTCTCACCTTATTCGCCCTATCCAGCATGGCCATACCATGCAAACCATCCAAAAAAATTACTCCAAGACCGCATGTAAACTAACCTCCAATTTCCATCTCAAGGATGTCTTAGCCCTATTGCCCCCTATTGGAGGGATACTTACAAAGGTTGAAGTGGTGATCCAAAAAGTTTGGGTGATGGCCATTCTAGATACCAGCTCCCCAGTAAACTTAATCTCTTCCAAGCTGATGAAAAAAATCAAGTTTGCACCTGACCTGGAGTACAACTAAGATTATGAAACTGCTGGTCCCAACAACACCCGCGCGCTGGGTGCTTACTCATCCCTTCCCATTCATATTGGGAAGCTCATTCTATCAGCCCCCACAATGGCTTTAGAAAACAACGATTATGATATGCTTATAAGTATGCAGTTCATGATTGAATATGATGGCATTATCAATATGAAGCAAAGGACCTTGTCGTTGCTCAATTATGAAGTTCCCTTAGTTTTAGCCAATAATGGACCCAGCAAGAAGGAGTCCTCCTGCATGTACACCAACCTCACAAAAACCGCGACAAAAAAAGGGCAGGCTGCAAATAAGCTCTACATCCCCCTTCCTACCTCTCAAGTAATGAAAAGGTACCACCCTACCATAATTGCAACACCCCTACCAACATTCTTGAGAGGGGCAATGTTGGACATTCTCCTTTTTGATCTAAGACAAAGAATGTTGGAGTTAGTGTTCCTGATTCTGCTACTATAATTGGCCCATCACCTGCCAAATTTTTAGATAATAATGTGGATATCAACAATATGAATACCCACAGTGAAAAAACCCTAATGAATTCTTGGTGGAATCCTAACAACCAGAATAATATGATTTATCACAAAAATCAGCTTAAAATGGTAAATACTAATAATAGAAATACTCCGACTCCTCAGTCAAATATGAGGAGAATAAAATTGCATGGATCGGAACCTCTGCAAGGCAAGAGGATGTTACCCATTGATGATTGGGTGTGAGTTAACCAATCATTATCATCCAAGTCTAACCACCGTCAAGGTGCAAAGATTTTACTCAAGGATGATAGGGTAAGCATTAAGCCAATCATTACTCTCCAAGTCTGACTACCACCAAAATACCCAATCATTACCATCTGAGTCAGACCACCACCAAAGTGAAAAGATTTTACTCGATGGTGATTGGATATGTTCATCAATTCATTACCGCATTGGTCAGTTTTACCTCTAAAAATTTTTTATCTTTAATCTGATAGGCCAAAAGCCTATATTCCCTAATTTAGAAGACTGAGCTTTGCATTCTTTTGCCTCAAATATCAATGGTCTCAAAATTCGAACTAGTTTAAATAGGAAAAGC
Source organism: Massospora cicadina (assembly GCA_022478985.1). Taxonomy (NCBI): domain Eukaryota; kingdom Fungi; phylum Entomophthoromycota; class Entomophthoromycetes; order Entomophthorales; family Entomophthoraceae; genus Massospora; species Massospora cicadina. The sequence continues at coordinate 13,541 of JAKSZP010001503.1, read as the reverse complement.
TAGTATCAACAAAGGGACCTTTTCTGGTTTTTCCCTGGCTGTTTAATAAAAAAACATAAAAAACCAAAACAAGTATTATTTTATCTTTAAATAAAAAGTAAAATATCTCATTTCAATATATTATTTGTGGTGTCCATTGGCAGATCCCACAGCGCTATAGGCTTCCAAACCTTCCATCAGCTCCTGGTGGAGCACTTTGGGGGGGAGGTGGGTGGTCAAACCAGATAACTGGACCACCAAGGTGGTGTCTGTTGGGAGCTGGGTCTGAGTTGTTGGGAGGGGAATATTGTTAAAAATTAATGGCACCATTGCTGCAGTGGCTGCATCAGCTTTACAGGGGAAGCCAAGATCAAAGTACCCCTTATAGGGGCGGAAGTCAATAAAACAGGCTGATGTCATCACCGCCTGAGCCATTTTGATAATGGATTGGTCATCGTAGGGGAAGAATTTCCCATAGTTGACCCTAAGGCTAAAATGCATGTTGCTCTGGGGGAGCACCAGGGGGCAGTGGGGCACCACTTTGGTTTGGGTGAGATGTGCATCAAGATCCTTGGGAGGAACAAATCGTCCCAAGGGTTTGGAATGACTGAGCGAGCCAATCCAAGCGCGTTTCCTGTCAGATGGAAAATGGAGGGAGGTGTTTCACCGCTGCCCCATGCTGGGAGAGTTGGTGGGGGATCCAATGATATTGGAGCAAGACTTTGGTGTGCAATTAAGTGTTTGCTTTTAATTTACCAAAATTAATTTTCTTTAAAAATTATGCTGAGCAGAGAGAGAGCAAAAAATTTGCAGTTGGTTCAAAGTAAATTCATTTTCCCCTCCGCTCAAAGTTTTCTGGGTTAGGTGAATCCTCAAGGGCTTCATCCCAAGTATTATTAAACTATTTCTTAAATCAATTGTTTGTTTAAACAGTCATAACACACTGAGAAAATTGACAGTTGATATCTTACTTTTATTTTACATAAAAATACCGTTTCCAAATCCAATTTTTATTATGATAAAAATTAAACCACCCTACCCAACTCATTTTGTCCATCTCTGAAAAACCTGCGGGCCCTGGGGCTGTGTTTAATGGTATGTCATTGTGTTAATATTTACAATTTTGACACATGGGTGATCATTGGAAAAATCTGTTCCCAATAAAATAACCGTCATTCAAACAGCTGTGCCTCTGGCATTTGGGCTTGTCATTTGGGTTCTTTCTCATCCCACTTGGCAGGTTAGTATAAAATTTATTTTGCTGTTATAATGATATAATCAACCGTCCATTATTATCAACCATTCCCGCATTCTTGTCAAGATGAGCTCAGTAGTGGTCATCTTCTATCAGATGAATAAGGTTGTGTAGGAGTTTTACTATGGCCGCACTGCCCCAATGTATCCAACATTTACTAAGCCCACTCTCCAAAATGAGATTTTTATGCTAGAAGCCACAGAGTTGGCCTTGGTTTCAAATACCAGCTCAAAATCATTATCAGTATTAATTTCAAAAGTTGCTGCGGCCCCATGATCATGTTTGTAATTCTGGCGCTCCAACTTATGAAGCTTTGTCCCTGTTGTGAACCTTGTGTTTTCCTCCAATCTAGTTTCAATCTCTTTCCTAAATACGGACTTGACCATATCTGCCAAAAAAGATAATTTTACCTACTTTATATTACCAACGAAAATTAGTATCAGATCATACCAGGTATCTTTCGAGGCCATGGTCGATACTGGAGCAGTGGGTAGCTTTATAAGCCTAGAGTTGGCCAGCCATCTCGATATTGACCTGGATGTGGGTCCTAAGGTGATGGTTGCCTCATCGGCCCCCCAGTCATCCTATAAAATTTGACGCTCCGTTCCTTTCTCAATCCATCAGTTTAGCTTTTGTGACTGATTCTCCGCTATGCCCAACTTCTTGTTCCCAGTAATTTTAAGGGTGGGTTGGTGGCGTCAGCATCATGTGAGAATCCATCTGGAGACAAAAATGCTGTATTTTTTAACAATCAGGTGGAGAGCGAGTTTCCACAGTTGAATACACTCACTAAATCTTGTGGCCATAGTTTAGTTACAACCCTCTTTCCCCCGTTGATCTTTTTTCCAATTCTCCCGCTGTGTTAATGGAATATCAGAGAATTTTTGACTCTACCAAGACCGATTACCTCCCCCTCATACAAAATACAACTTGGGGCTTCAGACAACGGTACAGTTAGTTAACATAAAATGCCCACTGTACCCACATACAACGAAGAAGGAGGTTGCCCTTAATGCATGGTTGGATGACATGCTTCAGAAGAGTTGGCTTTTTATAGAAACTCCCCCAGTTGCCTATCCCATTGTCTTTGCAAATAAGGCTGATGGTTTCCTTCGTCCCTGTGTGGATTATAGTGTAAAAATTTATTTAAAGGTTATCATGGCAAACAACCCCAGTAATCTTTTTACTGCACAGGTTCAGTTTCTTGTGCACTTTGTCTGCATTGTATAGTATATTAGATTATCAGTTGATAATAGTATGACGACTATTATCCATAGTTGAGTGTGATTTCTTATATCTTGGGCCAACGCTCAGCCAGTATTCCCAATTGCAATAAGTGAGATGTCATGATCTAGGGATTCGTTCCCTCATTCTGTCCAACCTGATCTTCTCTGAGATTCCCTGGTGACAGTCTCTTCAGTCCAACACACTTCAACAGCAATCTCCAATTGTTTCTCCTTCTTCTCTATATCCCCGCTCAGATCTTTACACTTTTCCCTAAGAGTATCCCAATTATTGCACACGGCAATAATATCCTTGAGAAGAATAGAACAATGGAAAGCTGATGATAGTTTACTATCTAAACTATATATTGGATGAAAACTATAGAACTATATAACTCTGTTTTAAACTCTAGTTTTTTATTAGGAGTGAATTATAGGGAATTTATAGCGGGGATTTGATCATCTAACCCTTGGTTGACACCTCTTCAATGAAACAGCAGCCGTTGCCATTGAATCACTCATCCTCATCTCAGCAGTGATGGTCTTCCCCATCCTGGCTAGGATTCCGTTGTTGGACATCCTTGAGACCTAAATGGAAAGAGTCAGAAAACGTGTCCCTAATGTTTTCCTCTCGATCCAAGTGAACCAACCATATATAGATAGTGACCTGCTTAGGTAATGAAACTTATTACCCATTAAGGCAGGTCATGTACCAACTGATCGATTTGCTAGTTGCAGGTGGCATCATTTGCCTCGCAACTTACTATTGATTCCCAATCAGTCGGTGATGAAACCTGACCAATCCCAATCAGTACAACTGATAGTTAATCACTATCAGATGCCCCTATTTCGTCAGCAACTCCACCCGACAAAATCTTAAGTATTTGTTGGATCAATCCTCATTAGATATAACCAGGCAAATATCCCAAAATTCCCCAAACATAGTTACTCTGTAATTCAGGCCAAAAAAATTTCCAATTTACTTCGCCTTAGGAAATTATCCCCTAGAGATTCCTGGTAATCTAGCAGGCTTGGAATATGGGCAAAATCCCAACATATGGTTATCTAAATAAGATCATGGTCCATGACGCCTACCCATTGCTGTTGGAATAGAAAATCAGCCAAGCAATTGCAAAATCATGTGTGCTCTCCAAAATAGATCTTGTTAATGCCTTTAATCAGATTTGAGTGATGGAAGGTCAGGAATGGCTTACCGCTATCTGAATGAAAAAGGGAATCTTCCAATTATGAATGATGCCTTTTGGGCTAAAGAATGCACCAGCCACGTTCTAGAGGATGATCAATAGTGTTCTGGGTGATCTCCGGTTCACCTGTGTGGTTGCATACATTGACAATATCTTGGTAAAGCCCCTACTCCCAAACAACATGCAAAGGACTTAGAGGTGGTAATGGCTGCTTTACACAAGGTGGGCCTGTTTGTCAAACCTTCAAAGTGCGAGTTTTATTGGGAGGAAGTCACATTCTTGAGCAAACTTATTTTAAAAAGATGAGTACGCCATCTCACCCAGAAAATTGGATGCTATTGGAATTTTGTGAGACATTCTATAAGCAGGCACTACAAAGGCTAAGAAAGTATTAGTTTTGTGGCTCTAGCGAAGATTGAGTCAATTACAACAAAGTTATTAGTTCTGTTGCAATAGTAAATTCCAATCAGAAGTACTGAATCCAGTAAGAAGATAGACCAAAATTAAGCTACGTGAGTCAAAATTTTTGGTACTTTATTAATTAAAATTAGAGATATTTATAGGGGAAGATTTAGTGGGTTTATGCGAGGATTTCCTTGATGCACCCGAGGTAAGATCTTTCCTAACAGATGACCAATATTGCTGATTATCATTATTATTAAAATAATTATGATAGTCAGATCTGTTAGAGTGCTTATTAAATTCTATCGACCTTCTTAACAAGGGCCCAGCCCCTTCAAAATGCTTGGTCATTTCAGATTGCTTGGTTTCATCCATCATAGGAGGCTGATAACTCTGAAGAGCCTTATGTCAGTCAATTGAAGAATTGGAAATTCCCGACATTGATTTCATCATATCATTTGACTGAGATATCAAATCTAGATCCAAAGTTATTCCAGTCATCTTGGTGGTATCTCCAACAATGCCCCCCTTAAGATCTTGCCTAGGGGGTACAAATTTGCGAAGAAACCTACTATGCACTCTATTGATAACAGTACCAGTATCAATAGCGGCAATGGAGTATTCAACACCCTGACAATAGATAATATGATAAGGACCAGCCCATAAGGGGTCCAGTTTATGAATTCTTCCTCCCAGCCTATGGTGGTAAAAGAGTACAAGATCTCCAACTTGATATTCTGGCAACGTAGGTCTACTAGCGTTGGTCCAGGTTCCTTCCTTCAAGGTGGTAGCCACAAGGGAACTTGAAGCTAATGCTTGTAATCAGATTATTTCATCTGCCAGTCTCCTCAATGTTAAATCAGTGGTTTGCGGGGTAGCTTCTTCAAGTATAGGTTGTACACTTGAAGGGAGGACAGGCTCCCAACCATATAAAGCTTTAAACGGAGAAATTTCAATTATAAAATGGTAGCTAACTCTATAGGCTAACATCGCACTAGGTAAGTAGAGGTTCCATCTACTAGGATCATTGGAAGCCATTTTTTGAAAAATGGCTACTAGAGTACCATTTGCTTATTTGATGGAACCATTAGTGGAGGGACTATATGGGGACGTGAAGGACTGGTAGGTACCCATTAATTTGGTAAGCTCAGCTACCACCTGAGAAATGAAGTTGGTCCCATTATCTGATAACATGATTTTTGGGCTGCCATGCCTGGCGAAAACTTGTTTAAAAAGAAATAATGCCGTAGCTTGGTGGTGACCATGAAAACTGAAATAGCTTCAATCCATTTAGAGAAATGGTCAATAGCTAGCAAAAATATCGATGTCCATAGGTGGCCATAGGAGGAGGACCTACCACGTCAATACTCACTGTAGTGAAGGGTTCAGAAGGTCCTACAATTTGGTGTTGGAACATCAGATTTCCTCCACGTTGTTGTTGGCACTTAAGGCATGACTCCAGAACATCATGCACAGATTTCAGCATGTTATCCCAGTAACAATGATTTTTAACCATTGGAGGGTCTTAGCGACAGCTCCATGACCTACAGTTTGGTGGGCCTCCATGATAGTGTCAGCCCTTGCAGAGGGCCAAATAAAGGGCAACCACTTAGATCTTGACCTTTTATATAGTGATCCGTCTTTGACCTGAGTGTCTTCAGTTAAGGATTGTAACTTTGAGATAACTTCCTAGATTCACGGAACCAGAGCTTAGGTCTACCGATCAGGTCATAAATGTGATCCTCCTCTGCAAAGAATAATGTTACAATAGCCAATTGAGAAAGGCCATCAGCGTTTTGATGTATAGCCCCTGCGCAATGTTGAATGATAAAATCGTAATTTTGGAGCTTCAAAGCCCATCTGGCTAAGCACCCATCATGATCCTTCATTTGCTGCAACCACTTCAGGGAAGCGTAATCCGTCACAATGGTGAAGTGCTTGCCATATAGATAAAGGCGGAAATGCTTGATAGCGGCCAAAACAGCGAGGCATTCTCTCTTAGTAACGCTATAATTGTGTTTGGCCTTAGAAAGAGTTTTACTATAGTACGCGATGGGGTGATAGACCAGATTGGTATCATGTTGAGCCAGAATGGCTCCAATAGCAATATCATTGGCATCAGTAAATAGTATAAAGGGTTTCGAAAAGTCAGGACGGGATAAGATGGGTGCACTCATTAAGGCTTGGCGCAACAGATCAAAGGATTGCTGCTGAGATTCTTCCCATACAAAGGGGACTTCCTTATGCAAAAAGGTAAACTAGCGGCTCTGCAATCTCCACAAAATGGGGAATGAACTGTTGGTAATAACCAACCATCTCTAAAAACACTTGAATATTATGCAAGCTTTTGGAAACAGGCATGTCTGAAATAGCTTGTACCTTATTAGATAAGGGTAAAATGCCCTCGCAATTAACCTTATGCCCTAAAAATTCCATCTCAGTCTTAAAAAAGGCACACTTCGATGGTTTAAGCTTAAGTGAGGCACAATGCAGTCAGCCAAAAACTTCCTTAAATTGAGCCAAATGCTTGTTAAAAGTGCGTGAAAAAACAGTAGCACCATCTAGATAAACTAAAGCACAAGAAAGCTTCAAATTTCCAAACAAGCCATCCATGGCTTGTTGAAATGTAGCAGGGGCATTACAAAGCCCCTGCAGCATACGAGTGGGCTCAAATAGCCCCTCACTAAAAATTAAAGCACTTTTTGATGGTCTTCTGGTGCAATATCAATTTGCCAATAACCGCTTGCAAGGTCCATAGCCAAGAAATATTGGGACCCAGACAATAGCCTCAAGGAATCATTTATATGAGGAAGAGGATAAGAATCCTTCTAAGTAATGGCATTGAGTTGATGATAATCCATAACTACTTGGTGGCCCCCATCTTTCTTTCGGATGAGTAGTAGAGGGGAAGCCCAGGGACTTTTAGAAGGCATTAATAGTCCAGCATCAAGAAGATGCTCTAGCTCCACTGAGACCTGAGCCTCCTTGACTTTAGATTTGTGATATGGTTGAGCTCGGATAGGGGGAGTATCCCCATTTTTAACCTGATGCTGTACCTCTTTCATTAGTCCAAAATCTCCAGGATCTTGGGCAAAGATATCCGCATATTTTTCAATCAGAGCCTCAGCTTCCAGATGTTGTTTTGAAGTAAGAGAATCCCCAAATTAGACGTCAATTCTAGCAATGATAGAGGGATCTTCCAGCCCAAATTCGCATAAATCTCCACATCCTGAGACAGACAATAAGTAACTCACAGAAGTAGGTCTCACATAGGCGATGGGGTTATTGCGATTCAATCGCATAGGTTGAGAGGTGAGATTAGCCAATAGAACTAAAACAGTCCCATAATAGCCAGGATCATGTATACCAGGGCAAGGTAAAGCCTCCAAATGAGAAGGATTTTGATTACCAAATATCTCTAACATATGATCACTGGGTACAAATACTTGAACTCCCATATCAATGATGACTTGAGCTTTATGGGGAATGGTAATCGGAGAGTTAGAATATAGTGGCATTCCTTCAGTGGCACAAACTGAAGGAGGTGAAAGTATAGCCCTTGGGCCCAGGATTTGGTATTTGAGATGTGAGATAGAAGTGGGGAATTCCAGTGAGAAGCCACGTCGCTTAAGTTTGCCCTTGGTACTGGAAACATTATGTAAATTAGAGGTACTTGGTGCTCAATTAAATAAAGTATTTTTCCTTAAGACTGATGATTGCATCAAAATCGGTGAGAAACTTAGTTCCCAACAGCAGATCGTAGCAGTTGTTATCAAATACCACTTCAGGGGCTGACACAACCAGCTTCCCAAAGTGCATCAGAAGAGAGGAGTAGCTCCTATAGATTTAGTGTAGGAAGGTCCAGCGGTTCCATAGTCTTGGGAATGGTTCAAGTCTGGCGCCAATTTGTTCATCTTCATAAGTTTGGACGAGAGTACATTGATGGGCGATCCTGTATCAATAATAGCCAAAACTTTTACCTTATGCACGATGACTTCCACCTGGGTTACATCAGTTCCAAAGTTTGGGATAGAAAACACTGAGGTATTAATTGATTGAATAAAATTAGAAGAAGAAGAAGCTTAAACAGAAATAGTGTCTTTGTTGGATAGTTCATCTGGGATATCAAGCTCATCAGGAGCGGTTTACCATATAACAATTGGTAGAAGAGTCAATAGGTTTTGATGGAGGCACCTGAGGTAGGTCAGCACAGGGAGCCTCATTCCCTATGCTGACTCCTCTTTTTTCGACTCCTCAGCTTGCTTCTTCCAACATTGAGATACCACATGACCCACAAGACCACAATAAGTGCACAGCTCCTTCTTTGGTTTGGACTTGGGCTTAGGTGGCATCACATGGATGTAAGTATGAGGGTTATTAGAGGAGGTCGGATGTACCACCCCATTGGGAATCTCCATAAGTGCTTCCTTGATGTCAATAATAGAGTTGAAATTCCGTTTAAGGGACTTCAAATGTAATAATAACTGAGTACAAGAAGCGAACACACTCAGTACAGCCAATATAGCATCATCAATGGTTATCTGGTCACAAGTGACAAGTGTCTGGGCCTCATAGTAGATTCACTTGGCGAACTCCTGGATAGACTCTCCTCGTTTGATTTGAATATTAATAAAGGTCTGCTTTGGTTAGTGAAGATTTGGTCACTCCCGAATTCCTTAATGAGGGCGGTTTTCACTTAATCCCAAGTAGTACAGACTTTGAGATGAGGAACCATGATTTCTCATGCAAACCGGCTTAGGCAAGAGGTAATATGATGGACCTTCTGATGATTAGTAGCCCCATCCATGGCGCGTTCATACACGAAAAGAAAAGAATGGATGCTTCCTTCACCCAGTTCAAACTTATCATTGAAGGTAGGTTTGAAAAAGGGTGTTTTCTGTACTCAAAACTCTTACACCCAATACCCTGACCAGCTCAGCCTCGGAGGGTTCAGACTCTATAAATTGGGCAGCAGGGGGAACTCTATCAACATGTTGTCTTAAGTGGTTTCAAGTCATCTTATAGATTTTGAACCCATTGAATAAGATGGTCATTCGTAGGCGCTCAGTTTAAATTAGAAATTGCAGTAATCATCTCAGCTTGCTTGGCCTCAATTACTTCACATTTGGCAGTTAACCGGTCAATGGACGCGGTCAATGTAGTGAACTGGGTACCTTGCGTAGTTTGATTTACATCGCATAGATGATGCGCATTCTCAATACCATCCAGTAAGTTGATTAAGGAGTAGTCTGTGTCAGTCGGAAGGCCTTCCAATGATAAGAAACATTCTTGAGCTAGGGCTCAAATTTGAGTTTTAAACACTTGAACTCATGAGGCTAATAGATTTTAATATTTGATATTGGCCATTGGAAGTGAGGAACCAGGGGGACCAGGAGGTCCCAGAGGTCCTTGTGATCCGTCTTGACCTGCTGGTCCTGGTGGCCCTTGTTGACCCACTGAACCAGAAGGACCACGTTCGCCTGGATGTCCTGGGATTACCAATGAGGAGCTAGGTGGTCCCAGCAGTCCAGGAGGATTAAAAGGGCCAGGTACACATTCGCTGACATTACCCGCCAGTTGAACAAGATGTTGGACTAACTCGTTAAGCTCACCAAAGCGCTTATCATGCTCAACCCACAATTGGTCCATTTGGATTGAGATTTCAGCCTCCAGGGAAGTGATATGGTGGTGAAAAGGATTGGTGACATTGCTAACTTGTTGAGATACTTCTTGTACAATGTATCCCACAACTCCATTGTCAATGCTCACCAACTGGTTAAGGATATTATTAAATTCTTATCTTTTTCGAGAATAGCTTCCCAATTATCCCTTCCAAAGTAAGATGCTGTCTCATAGAACGAGGATAGCTGAGAGTGAAATTGTTGGGCCAGAGTCAATTGGCGCTGGATTTCGAGATGATGCAACCCCAAAATCTGGAGTACATGGTGAATAGCAGGATGGGCATAATGCTGGAGGTACTGTTCAGTCCTAGCCAAGCCCACTTCGGTAGGCTGTAACACCGCTCAGTTGTATAAGTTCATCATGTTTTCAGCAACTTTAGATGCTCAGTCACGATTAGGGTGAGCACCACGTTGGATAGCTCCCCGTATCAAGCCTTTGACAGTCTCCTCTACATTTGTGGCTTGAATCTGATAATTTTGGTCCAGGCCTTCAATGGCCAAGTCCATAAAAGTATAAAATGCAGATTATTGGTAGTAATGGAAGGCAGATCCTGCCTGTTAAGTGTACCCATCGGGTAATACTCATAGATTCCTCAGAAGAGGGGCTCTCTTCGCTAGACATATTCATTGGTGTGAAAGTACGTTTTCACCAGGTAGCCTCAGAAGCAGATCTGGCAGGGAGCACCAGTATTGGAATTTTATGAGAAATATATAAGCAGGTGCTACAAAGGCTATGAAAGTATTAGTTTTGTGGCTCTAGCAAATATCGAGTCAATTACAATGAAGTTATTAGTTCCATCGCAATAGTAAATACCAATTGGAAGTACTGAATCCAGTAAGAAGATAGACCAAAATTAAGCTACGTAAGACAAGATTTTTGGTACTTTATTAATTAAAAATTAGAGATATTTATAGGGGAAGATTTAGTGGGTTTATGCGAGGATTTCCTTGATGCACCCAAGGTAAGATCTTTCCTAACAGATGCCTGATATTGCTGATTATCATTATTATTAAAATTTTTTTCTTTCTCGTTGCAAACACTTTTGCAACCCATACAATTCAAGACTAAATCTAATTTGATAATCTCATAGAGGGGATTAGTCTGCGCCCATATCTGGGAGCAGTTGGGCAAGCAAGGCAAGAGGAGCAGGCGGAAGGCCTGTGGCCTCTAACGTTCGAAAACGCCCCAGAGAATCTGGCAGAATAGAAAAAAATCTAAAAAAACTGGCGGTCACAATTTCTCTGGAGATACTCGCGTGGCAAGCACGATGCAACCAGTACATCAACACGCCACATTCCCAGCCACTTTTGTCAGTGGAATTCGGAGTCTGTGTGTATCTGGACATCCAAAAAATGGCCCTATGGGAAAAATTTTGTGAAGATGTACACAAAATTTTCCCGACCGTGGTGTACGTTGCACCTCACTCCATGTCACGCGGTTGGCTGGACCTAGGTTTTGAAAGCAAAATAGCAGCAGATGAGGCTACAGTGGTGCACATAGTGGTCAACCTCCCTGAAGGGCAATGGGTCATCGAAACTAAATGCACCAGATGGACAAAATCAAACCAAATTTTCCTCACATTTGACTTTTTGCCTACTACGGTAAAACGTGACATTTTGGAGCAACACCTGAAAGATGGTCTCACCATATATGGTGAAATACAATCTTTCGAAATGCAACGTTTCACGCTGATGCCACACCTGTGCACTGGCAAAGCCATCGCAGTTCTGACCCCAACTGAGGAGATCGCGAAGGACCTAACCCAGATCCCGCACTCCACCTTTATTGACATCGCAGGGCACACCACCCACCCATTCTGGGTAACCGTGGACAGAGCGCCCCCCATTTGCACCCACTGTGACATGTTCAGCCATAAGGCACATGCGTGCCCCATCAAAGAGGGCGTTACATTCCAAGAGCACCCCTCAGCGGCCATGGCCAGCGGAGAGGCGCACTATGAACCAACTGCAAGCACCAAAGAGGCTTTCCCGTGGGGAGCACAAGGCTGCTACCTATTGGTAAAGCCCATCTCCCCACAGGAGTGGAAGAAGGCCAAGCAGGCCCATAGGACCGCGGCCAAGGAAGTGGCCAAGGTCACCACCACCATTCCATACTCACAACACCAGGAGGACTAGAGACCTTCGTGGTGTAAGCAACTTGGGAATCCATCACCCAATCAGATTGGGAGGCCCAAGCCAAACAGGCCACTCAATCCGAGGATCTGATGGAAGATTCGATCTCACCCAATCGCTGCACCCAAGCCCCAGTCAAAACCAACTTGGGACCTATCCCAACCAAAAAATTTTTTTTTTGCCCCATTTGACGGTGCACTGAACTTTTTGTACCGCAAAAAATTCGTCCGACGTCAGGAAAACAAAAAGTGAAGGCCAAAGCCAACGCGACTCTTTCCACAAAAATTAACAAAAACCCCAATAGCGTTGCTGCTAATACCCGCGCTGCTGTGAAAGCCCTTGGGACCTGGAAGAGGCTGGTGGGCCAGGGGGCCCACCCCCTCGCACCTAAGGTGTGATGGGGGAAACCTTCACTCTAGGGATGCTGAATATCACTGGACTCAAGGCCTCCCCATCCTGGGCTAGGAAACTGAGTTTTTTACAAAATAATTTACCCGTGGATATCCTGGCCATCCAGGAAACCCACTGTCCACGAGGTTCAGAGGAAGCTTGGAAAACAATGCTCCTACCATCCCTATCCTTTTGGTCGAAGCACTGTGGGGTGCTAATTCGGAAAAACAATTTTTTCAAATTTTCATCTTCAGAAACATTACTAAATGACTGAGTGCTCATAGTCACCTTCTCATGGGCCAATGTTGCACACACAATCGTCAACATTTACGCCCCAAACGGTGCACAAGAGCGTCAGGAATTTTTCTCGTCAGTCAAATCCCTCCCGCTACCCCCCAATTCTTTCCTAATTGGCGACATAAACTGTTGGCTAACCTCACCAACGGACCGGTGGCTGCCCTCACCCCATGCCCCACAGGGTCACGTAGAACTACGCATTCTAAAAGCCACCCTTGGGTTAATGGATGCGCTGCTACGACATGCCCCACTGCTCGAAAACATGATGAATCCCCATGTCCACAATGGCCAATTAAGGTCCATGACCCGCATTGACCTTATTCTAGCGCCAGCGAAATTCCAACCCCACATCTCCCACTTCAAAACAATGAAAATGGAATTCTCTGACCACTGACTGGTCTCAATAACATACCACTTACCTGTCACAGTTGCAAAGGCCCCACATTGGTGCAAAATCCGCCCCCCCCAGAGCTTGTGCACCGGATTTTCCACATGGGTGGGAAAAGGCAACGGCAAAATTTTTGTTGCACCGTTTTGCACGGACCCCATTTACATGGGCAACTTTCAAAAAAACACCATCTGCCACTATCGCCATTTTCTAACGCTCACGAGCCACATCGGCAGTTATATTGCGTGCGCTGGCAGGAATTTGGGCCCCTTGAAGTCCAACATTCCAGCCTCAGGATATAGCCCTGCATGGGGCCAGAAGTGGGCAGGCAGCAAACCCACCTCAACGCACTTGAAAGGCAACACAAACATCGGGTTTGTGTCCAATATAAGGGGCCCACGCATCACTAAAGGCAACAAGTGCACCGCATACTTCTTCAAAAAAAATTTTTTCACCACGCCAGAGCATGGCCTGCACACAGGTATAAAAATCAGATAATTCTATTTGGGCACACCGGCTGAAGTGGCAATCGGGAAAAGCAAAGATATTACCCCCGGGGTTTTACCAAGCCAACCCAAATTTAGCCGG